>JADLZL010006886.1:0-124663 GCA_015844335.1 Chrysopogon serrulatus | reverse complement strand
GGTGTGCTGCGCTACACACAAACACAAGGGGCGAGCAGACGTGTCCCGAGTCCCGACAAGCTCTTCCAACGCTGGATTGGTGTATGGTACGCAACGAGAAAGTGTGTTGGTGGTGCCTGCCTGCCGGTGTCCTGAACCTGTTTCTGTTTGTACCTTGTCCGTCCGTCCATTCGTCCACCCATAACCATGCGTGTGGCGAGTTTGGGACGGACCAAATGGACCATTTGATTCGATTCGCCATTGCCGTGGTGGAATGCGCAACCACGCTGTTTCTCGCTTAAACTGCAGTCGTGCGTAGAAATCTGATCGAACATGTATAATGGTAGCTAGGTCACGCCAGAACAGAAAGGTTCGGTGCCTGCACATCAGGTAACGACGGTTCGCTCTTTACAGGATCGGCCACGTTCGTGGCAAGTCATCACACGCGGTGCTTCGCCTCATCACTTCTCATTCACACGTTCCCTGTCACCTCTGCAACCCTTCTTTCGTGTAACAACCTGAGCGCCAAGCAAACGAGGAAAAGTGCGCACGAGAGCGGCTTACTCACCCCTAAAGCCTTTCGATGTGTGATCGATGTGACGGCTAAATTTGTTCAAAAATAAAAGAAGATGTGACGGCTATTGCGTTGCTGGCCAACAAAATTTCACCTGTCTGTTCGTCCAGCTTTTATTTGTACAACGGAAAATTTATAAAAATACGTAAATATTTATATCTCCAAATAATTTTGTTAAAAAAACTAGATCCAAAGGTTAAAGTATATTTATTATTTATTAAAATTGGCATTCCCCAGGATGTCATCGGTGAAACGGAAAGTAAAGTTAGGTTAAAGTAGTATTCCCCATTGTCATCGGTGAAGCATTTGCATTGCGCGTTCCACGTCGCGGTCACTTTGGCAAACACGATCGTCGTTCCTTGTGATCAACGATGGACGTGGGGTGATGCTTTTTGACACGAGATTTGTACAAAGTAACATTAACCAGAGACAACGGCCAAATAACCGCTACAGGGCCCAATCGATAGGGTACACTGGGACGACAGGCAGCAAATGGAACTGAGGCCTTGTTCAAAAATTCCAACCGATCAGGTGCAACTCGCGCCCATTTACCAAGAAATTAGTTAGCGAACTGCCCAAACGATTTGGGGAGAGAGATACACTGAGCTTTCGTTTGTTTGAATTTGCACCAAAAGCAGCTGCAACAGGGAACTGAGAAAATTTTTTTTACTAATATTTAATGCCCATTATATGAAAGACTTGGCCAACTCCCAACCGAACAAGGCGTGATTTCAGTTATAGAAAGACTGGCGCTCCCTGATCGGAGAACTCTGCCAGGCTACAGGCCCATGGCCCAGAAATGATGCAGGGCTCGTGACTCTTCGCTACTCAATAGCACACAGTTTCCTTTTGAACGATATAATTCTTGCAAAAACTAAGCCCAAAAATTTATATATTTTTTATATGCACAAGGCCAGTATTATTCCATGGCACACAGAACTCTTATTTATGAAAAAAGAAACAATTAGTTTGGTAATTGGATGCTCGATGACTGCAACACAACAATTCAGAAGGAAACAGCCAAGTCGTTTTCAAAGATGGGCCTTCTACTTAGGCAAGGCTGGTGTTACCTTGCTAGCCTGCTACAAACTCAAAGGATCTTCTACTTAGGGCCTGTTTGAATCCAGTAAACTAACAAGCCCCTTAGACCAAACAGGCCCTAATGGCCAAGGCTGGTGCGACCTTGATAGCCTGACAGGGACCAAAGCAAAATGCAATCAAGAGCATTGCAAGCATCAGCGAAGCAACAGACTGGTGGCAAATCATGCCTTATACAGCATCAAAGGCGACGTTCATAGTTTGCAGAACAAATATCACGGCAAAAATATTGGCCGGATCAGAAGAAAAGCCTCGGAACAATACAGGGTGTGTACACACCGAACCACGCAGTGGTTAAGAATAAGTGTGCCTATAACAGTCCCTCTCATAACGTGCCTCAGTTTTTGCACTAGTTGAAGTCAGGCTTCTCTGGGTAAGTACAACCAGGGCGCTGGATGATAACATTCGCGGCATAGCAACCAGCCTTCACACAGTCTTCAATGCTCTTGCCCAGAACCAACTGTGAGAGGAAGCCTCCAACAAAAGCATCACCTAGGAGCAAGGAGGATTGATTATCAGGACAGAAAAATAAAATGTAGAGAAAAAAAAAAAAAAAGCCTTTAGTGCAAATCAATTTGATGGCCGTTTTCAATTTTATGTTGTAGTACTAGTGTTGTAGAAGGTTTGTACCACACATATTTTCTCCATTTATTGCAGGTTACCAGAACATACTGAGTCACAACATGACAATTGAGTATATGGACTATGGAGTATTCATCCAGTTTTCATGTAATGTTCTAATAGTTGACATTGTTTGGAAGATTAAGATAACAAACCAACTACCATTTTGTTTTTTTGGGGGGGGGTTGGTGTTGGGGGGTGATATCAGAAATAGAGATTCTTTTGAACCAAGAACATAAATTAACTCTTAACATTAGAAATATGTACCTGCACCGTTGGTGTCAACAAGCTTCTCCTTGGGCAATAGGATCACAGGGAAGGTTGTCACCTATTATCAACATAATAATTAGTACATCATACTCAACAGCTTGTACAAAAACACTTAAGATGGCACATATCAATTCGTCATTCAACGATAAAAGAAAAAAAACTACATATCCAAAATCCTTGGAGAAGCAATCAACTTAGTTTCCAAAGGGGCATCAAAGATCCCAAGCAAAACCATAAGAGCAAGACATGTTTGTTACAGAAAGGGGGTGGAAAAAGATTGTAACCAAACATGTACAGAAGGAACTTATCCTGTTTTGTTGCATGTCCAACAGGCAAAAGCATGTATATTTGACAAAAAAAAATGTGCAAAATATTATTTGATTGAAACTAGCATCTCAGCCTATGTGAAGCTGTCACTTAATGACTAAAATAGCACATATGTTATGTTATAAAAGTTCAGCATCAAACTGATAAAAGTATATACCTTCCCATCCTCAGCAACAACCACTGGATCAGCACCTTGAGTAATCACAGCAATCCTCTTTTGCTTGCCTGAAGCCAAAGGAAGTTGAGAGATCTTCAAAGCAATCTCCTCAATATTCTCAGTCTACAATTTATCACAGGTAATTAATCAGCAACACAATCATCAAAGGCACACATTATAGGAGTATAGCAGACTTAATCCGTAATCACCTCCCATCCCCGGACTTTGGCGAAGATCTTTGCCTCAGTTTCATTGCCGAAGATGTAGTCAGCATACCTATATTGGTAACAAGTAGCAACCATATATTCAAAATGATTTAGAATCCATAAATGCATGGAAAGCAAAACACATGGTACGCTTTCATGTTTACAGCAGAAGTTTAAAGTCTGGAAGATTAGCATGTTGAGTACAAAAGAAAATGTCTTCACTAGGATAGGCACTGCTTTATGGTTTTTTCACTGAGTTGGTATATGAAGCCTTGAATGAAGTTCAAAACACTGAGCATCGTGTCACAGAGTATAAGACTTACGGGATGACCTTCTCTTGGGCATCACGGAAAAACTCACAGATGAAGGGAGCAGAGAGGTTCATCAAGAACACCTGAAAATAGTATGGTCAATCAAACTAAAACAACTTCAAAGGGCACTTTCATATTAATATGAATTTACCTTGTTATTTGCTGCAGCATGCTCAGCAACTAGCTGGATAGAATCAGGTGACACCGTAAGGAAAAATCCAGCAATGTAGATGTATTTTGCCTTCTCAACTGTCATCAAGAATATTATATTTGTCAGGTAAAGAAAACTAGTATATTTTAAGAAAAATAGAGCTCAAATAAGGGTGATCGATCATGAAAGGACAATAAGACATTCAGTGCTAAAACTTTTGCTAACCACAAATCAACTCTGTTTATGCAGATTATTTTCACCCAACAAAAAGATGTAATGATTATATTATTTTCACCCAACCAAAAAATGTAATGAGTAATTTCTGTGGTGCAACTTAAAAATAGAAGTACAAACCATCTACCATCTTATCCACAGTAAACCGATAAAAGTAAACTAGCTGAGCCATTTGCTAGAGTATTCCAAAATATGTGAAACCTACTGTTCCTCAACTGATATTTTGTGATCATTGAAGTAGTGTGTTCTTCTGAAAGTTTGCACAGTATTGAGCAACTTTAGAACTTCAAACTAAATATACATAAATCCTTCCAGCAAACTAAAATATGGTTTAGCAAAAACAAAACAAGTGCTCAAAAAATATATTATACCTAGTGCCCAGTTCTCTGGTCCCTTTAGATGCTCAGATTTGTAACAGTTTGCCGCTGACAGATTTGCAATCAATGACCTGGTTACAAAAGGAAATAACTGATTATTTCAGAACAAATTGTTTGCAATCAGAATTTTTGAGAAATGGCATGATACAAAAACAAAAAACCTTGAACTCATAGACACAAAACAAATGATACTAGGATAGAATTTGATCTAACTATAAGAATTTAAGTATTATAGAGTTGGGAAATGCTTTTAGGAAGAAGTATGGAACAGAATCCAACACTTTCCTGAAAATTTATGCATTTGTGTATGCCATGGCAAGGAACAGCAAAAAGGCAAAAAAATAACTAGAATCCCTGATCTAGGTTTGATGTGGTAAGTAGCCATAGAATTAACAATTGAAAACAACACAGGAAGTAGTTATCGACTTGTTTAGCATGATCTTCGAAGATAGAGAATGCAACTACTGTGCCGAAGTTGTTCTACAGGCAAAATTATAAACTCAAACTGTAGTGACAATGTAGTCAAAGATAATACATAATACTTAGCAACTCGAGCACTGAGCTTACAGAGGATCAAAGAGCATAAAAAATGACATGAAAATATATTATCAGAATCATGCAATATACCTATTTAATAGTCACTAAAAGGTGAATGCAACGTAAAAACAGCACAAACGGCAGAAGTTATGCAACAAAACTGGTCTTTAGAAAACAAACCTTTCACCACCAACAACACATACAGCACATGTGCCAGTAGGAGCAGTCTCATCCTCGTAGTAGTGAGCCTGAGGGAGAATGCGACAACATCAAGGCCACAGTAGTCCATTAACCAAAAAATCGGAACATTACTGTCTGAAGTAGCATGAAGAAGACGAGTCTAAAAACTAACAGTAAGTCCTGCAGCTTGAGCGTTTTTCTTCATCTCCTCACCAAACTTGTCCTTTCCGATGCATCCCATGTAACTTGTTGCACCAGGAGTTTGAAGCATCCACTGAAAAAAATGACATGCCATCAACAAACTGATGTAACTACAGTTTTTCGTTGTTCATATCATAGTAGATTATAAAGGACTGTTTGGATGATGTAGTTTTAGAAAACTGTCGCATCATGACACTGGTTTTATAATCCAAAGAGGCAAAGACATACAAAAGACATGGATTCAAAAAAGGCAAAGAGAGGAGTTTCTGAAACTCCAAAAGCACTGTGGGTTTGACAAAACTATGGTTTTAGAACCCAGAAACTTTTGAAAACCAGAGTATTTTTGCAAAAACTGTAGTAGTTATCTGATACTCCAGAAATACTGTCTCCGAGCAAGGCCTAAGAGCTTACTTGGGCAACCCTGATGGAGTTCTGGGTGGCTCCTGTGATAAGAATGAAAAGAATCAAGATACAAACCATCAGAGGAGTCACCAAGTTGTAACAATTAATGGACAGCAATACTGCATATACATGTTATAATAAACATTACCTCCAGCAATATATTCAACATTGCTCTTGCTAGCCAACTCATCATACCTGTCAAAACCCACCTTATTATTAGATAAACAGCATACAACAGGACACAGTATACGAATGCAAATATGTTTTCTCAGAAAAGTCAAACTGACAACAAATCAAAGTTCAGCAACAAAAATACATCAATGACATATAAACAAGCATCACTGATACATATGCTTACATAGGCAAGTGCTTCTCCTCAGCGAGAATGGCATTGTTCAGCTGGATGTCATACCTAAAACAGGGGTGAGAGAAGTATGTCAGTATGAGGTCACAATTACAACACCCAACTACTAAGAGAGTAATAATAGTCACGCATCATGGCATTGAGGCCACCAACTGCAGACCCCTCAAAATCTGGAGATCTAGAATGACAAAGCGTAAATTGGACGGGAGACAGCGAGAGCTATGCATCAATGAATTGCAGCGCGGCGACAACGCCCAATCAATTAAACAATTTCAGATCAGTGTCCGGTACTCCAGAATCCCATGAAGATGTCTGCCTTTCGCTGCACGTGCGTGCATCTAAGATCGTTTCCGTCGCGGATCTGACGAGACTACGCGGCAAAACCACCGAAAGCAACCAGGCCACAACGACTGGTAGGAGTAGCTCAATTCCTACAAACAGATCAGACGGGAGAGAGGGCGAGACGACGGCTTACTTCGCCAGGAAGGCGTCGTCGACGACGGCGGAGATGTCGAGGAGGGGGTTGCCCATCCCCAGGAGTACGCCCTCGGTCGCCGCCATTTCCTCTCTTCTCCCCCAACACGCGAACGAACGAAGCGGCGGCGGCGCAGCGCAGGTGTCTGAGATCTGAGGCTTGTGTTTGGGCGGGCGAGGGGGCTCGAGTTCGTGTGGTGTGGTGGGCGAGATGAAGTGGCGATTGGTGCGGCGGGGGGTTTTAGTTGGGCTCGACCAAACCCCGGATGGCCCACCTGTCAGCCTCCTTGCGTTCGGAGGGGGTTGGTGGACGTTGCGGGCAGTAGAGCCATCACCGGCCCACCCCATGCGGCCTTGCCTGCTACTCGCACGCAGGGTGATGCTACCTGATTGGTCTGACATGTTTATAGAAAATCGTCTATTTATTGGTTTTTATTGGGTGGGTTCAGTTTACTACAGCGCAGAGTTGGTGGGCGATGCGTGGGTCCTTTTCGCCCACCAACCGCATTGACAGAACTTGAGATCAGTGGCTACTTGAGACATGATTGCTCTGACATGTGGGCCGCTGTCAACGCTTGGCCTTTTGGTGGGTTGGGTTTACACCGAGAAATTGGTGGACAGCTTTGCGGCCCAATCACAAAAGTTGGGCCACACGACATACTATTAGTTTTGGGCATGATCAGAACGTAGTTAAAACATGATGCCTAGCCACATCGCGGACCACGAACTAGCCCAAATGGCCCAACAAAATATAGTACCTTGCTTGATCTAGGTTTGATCACTTGGTCAGTGCTCAAGCTGCTATGGATTGTTTTTGAGAAAATTATTTCTTGGCCACGAAAAAAATTATGCTTAGTTTCTTGGTCCTTCCATTAGTTTTATACTCAACTGTGTCAACTTGTATACAAAATTACTCTTTTACCCCTGATATCGAATGCAACTGTATAGCAACAAAAAAAAAGTTATACTAGCCTTTCAAGTTGTCTGCTATCAATAAATTCTCATGAAATCATTATTTTTAAATATAAGGTACAATATTATATAATTTCCTAAAATAAGGTACTATATTTTTTTCCTATAAAAAATTAAATTTTTAATTGTTCCTTTGAATTTTATATAAATGAAAAGTGAATTTAAAAAATCATTCAAACCTAATTTTGTTGTATCTGTTCTTTTTAGAAAATAATGTTTCAATATTTTATTTCAAAAACAAGTTCTAAACATAATTTATTTTATCAAGTTTAAGAATGCTCTTTTTTTTAAGAAAAAACAAATAAATTTGTTTTGGTTTAAATCTCTTCTCGGCTTAATCTATATCTATCCAATGTGATCATATATCAAGTTTATCTAGCCATCGTGAAATCCAATCCAAGCTTTTTCTTTCTTTTATCTACCTATTATTCTATGGAATTTTTCTCCCTTTTTTGTATTTTCGTTCTTCTCTCTTGTCCTTTGCACATGAGATGTCACAAATTCTACGAGGTAGCAATCACGAGGTACTTCCACAAATCATGCCAGGTTCCGCAGTCTATCTCTGGTTGCACGCACGTTGAGCACGGCTAACACTCTTGGTCATCGTGTTTGACACTGCAGGGGTCTCAGCACTCTTACCATATGTCCTCAAATGTTGCCCTTTCACGTTTGAGACCTACAACTACCGCCCGTTCAAAGTCATGCATGCTCTCCTTTAATTTGGACATCAATTATTTGTGATAAAATCAGGTCACCCACTAAGGACATGTTTTAAATATAAGGTACAATATTATATAATTTGCTAAAATAAGGTACTATAACTTTCCCAAAATTAAATACCTTTTGTTCCTTTGAATTTTATATATGAAAGCATTTAAAATTTCATTCGCACACAGTCTAGTTCCAGCTGCAAAAAATATGCAAATGGTCTATTACACCCCTGATTAATTTGTTTAGCAATAAAGTACCCCTGATTAATTTGCAGAGCATGTGGAGTAGTACGCAACCCATGCATCCGATGAAACCAGCTAACCGATTGGTTTAAAGGCCTCATTCGCTCTCGATTGAATCTGCATGCATCATTGTGATTATATATCAGGTTTATCTATCCATCGTACAAAACCAGTCAAGCTTTTTCTTTCTTTTATCTACTTATTCTTTGGGCCTTTTCTCCTTTTTTTGTATTTTTGTTCTTCTCTATTGCCCTTTGCACGTGACATGTCACAAATTCTACAAGCTAGCAATCACGAGGTACTTCCACGCATATCATGCCAGGCCCCGCAGTCTATCTCTCTGGTTGCATGCTCATCGTGCTTTAATTTGGACATCTACGATATGTCCTCAAACGTTGCCCTTTCGTGTTTGAGACCTACAACTGCCGCCCGTTCAAAGCTATGCATGCTCTCCTTTAATTTGGACATCAATTATTTATTATTTATGATAAAATCAGGTCACCCACCGTCCACTATGGAGTTTGCAGAGCAGGTCGTACTATTTGGCACATAGCTTAGCTCTAGCTCTGCAAAGAATATGCAAACGGTTTATTATACCCCTGATTAATTTGTCTAGCAATAAAGTAGTACGTAGCCAATGCATCAGATGAAACCAGCTAGCTAACTGATTGGAACAACAGAAAACAAATATATTTTTGGTTGCTAGCTTCTGTTCGGACAAAATTTGGATCGCTACTGAATCGAGCAAAGTCTAACACTACTACAAAATTGATTTTGCACGACGCTACTATTTTATTAACCGTGGCGGTTACAATAAACGCCCTTGATATTAATCCGAGCATTTACCGTGGCGGGCACTTTTTTATTTACCGTGGCGGTCAACAATAAAAGGTCCGCCAATCCCAAATCGATTAACCGTGGTCGTTGTCCTAAAAGCAACCACCACCATAAATCGTGGATTAACCATGGCGGTTGGTTTTAAGGCAAGCCATGGTTAATGGTTATAAATAGAAAAAAATTTATAACTTTTTCATATGAAATCAGATAAGGACAAACTTTTATATCAAAATTAT
The DNA here is from genome assembly GCA_015844335.1 of Chrysopogon serrulatus. Classification (NCBI taxonomy): domain Eukaryota; kingdom Viridiplantae; phylum Streptophyta; class Magnoliopsida; order Poales; family Poaceae; genus Chrysopogon; species Chrysopogon serrulatus. Next base: position 115,202 of record JADLZL010006886.1, on the reverse strand, counting down.
AGCTCTCGACGAGATCTACAATTTTGTGGTTAAAATTTTTTTGAATTGAAACTGTTTTGGGTTCCAAAATATTGTTATAAGTGTGCAGATTTTGAAATTTGAAATTTAAAATTATCAAATGATCTCAAATGTTGACATGGTCTATACAAAAGTTATAGTATTCAATAGAATCTACAATTTTGTAGTTGAAAAGTTTTTAATTTGAAGATGTTTAAAGTCCCAAATATGTATTTGAAATTTATAGATTTTGAAATTTAAATTTTTGATTTCCTAAATGATCCCAAATGTTCACATAGTTAATACCAAAGTTATAGTGGCCGATCTGAGCTACATCTTTGATATTGACAAGTTTTTGATTTAAACTATTTTAGAGTTTCAATTATGTGTTGGAACTTCACATATCTTCAAACTCAATTTTTTTGAATTTTTTCAAACTACCTCCGATGGAGATACATTCTATACCAAAGTTGTAGTACTTGAAAAGATTTAAAACTTTGTAGTTAAAAGTTTTTTTCATTTGAGTTCATTTAGTAGCTAAAATTTGTGACATAAGATTACGAAATATTGATATAAAAAGGTAGAGTATTAATATAGGCATGAAAGAGACTGAGTGGTGTAGTGGTAGGACTTACTAGTGTTGAGTGTGAAGTTATGGGTTTGATTCCTCAAAGTTGCAATATTTTTGGGTTTTTGGTTTTACGGACTCGATTACCCTTTAAATCGATTAACCGTGGCGGTTAAGCAGTTTTTTTAACCGCCACGGTTAATGACCTATGCTTGGTGACGGTTAAAAAAACCGCCACGGTTAATAGGATTTAACCGCTACAGTTAAAAAAACTGTAGTAGTGCAAGTTGTGACCTGCTCAAAATGAACATGACCACCATAGTATCATTTTTGCTTGAACATCAAGTATGGAGGCACCTTGTAGAGGATTTGCTACTTCATTTTGAGAAGTCCAGATGATCTATCAATAACGTTACAGATAGAAGAGTGAATACGATTGAATCTTTCATTAAGTAATTGTCCCTTCCTCTTGGAACAGGAATGATAAAAGAATTTAAAAGAAAGGTCATGATTAGGAACCTCATGTCGTTTTTTGCCTGGTTTTTGCATTTGGAATCTTTCAATGTTTGTCTTAAAAAATGTTTTTTGAATTTATTTTTTGGGAAGAAATTTTTTTTTGTCCAAGGTTTATACGCATTGATATTTAACCCCTGTCAACAGATCCCGTTTGCCCTGTCGAGACATAAGTGAATCTCATGTCAAACTTACAAACTGCTAAAACTTTTTGTGTAGTTATCCCAAATTTTTCAATATATCTCACTTGCTCTTCAGCCGACAAAGCAACTCAAATATCTGTGCCATCAAGAACACCAATGTAATTTTTAAAGTATGGATATGTCCTCCGTGGTCGTATCTATGTAATTAATTTTATAAATTAGCTAATATTCAACTTTTTCCGATGTATGGTTTTGTTTCAAAAAGCAAAAATTCTATGGTCACACTATGGACTAAAAAGGAAAGTGTGTTTTTTTATTCCTTGCAAGACTATCAGATGCCACCCGACTACTCAACGAGATTGTATAGGATGTAACTTGTTAAGGCTAATCTTTTTTTATTTTGTAAATAGCACGCGCACATGTGTATTTTTTATGGGATGCGTTGTTTTAATGAAAAGAGAGCAGAAATAAGTATCATGGGGATAAAACTCTTTGGCACGATTACTAATTCTCTATGAATCAAATTAAATGTATAATATTTAATAAACTTTACTCCAAATAATTTTTATATTAAAAAATGGCGGTTTTGGAAAACAATGAAATAAAACTCCAAAGATCTTTTCGCCGTGATATTAATTATAAACAAAAAACAATGAAAACCATTCGATGATATTTGTTATTTATAGTAAAACTATAAGTAGCCTAAATGTTTAAGTGGAGAGAGAAGAAGCGAGAGGAAAAATAAACTGTAAGTTTACAACCGACTTACAACCAATAAATTTAAAAAGAGAGGACGGACTATATATTAATAAATAATAAAGTTATAACTTTACTATACGGAATCAAAAAGATCTACACAGCAAAGCAGTCGATCCTATTTATTATTATTAGCCTTGCTCAAACCAAACAACACCTAAAATTACTGTTTAAAAAAATACATAAAGTTTAGCGCCGGGATCAAAACAACCCGAGCTGCAGCGGTAGAACCGGATTGGTCTTTCCCCCTCCTTTGCCTTTCGGTGACCTGACAGCTGGGAGGCTCACTGCACGACACAAGCGTCCACGCCAAGTCGTCGAATTCATAGACTGTAGCTGACTTGTGCAGTTAAAAGGTACATGGGCCCAGCGGCCAGTGAACCAGCACAAGACCGCAATCAAAGCCCACGATGGGCAGTCGCGAACTTCACGTTTGACGTGACCGATCGTCATATATACTACTGTAACATTTTTTTTCGTATTCATCATATAATAATAAAATAAAATAATAAAAACCCGATTACTTGGAGCAATTCCAGTGGCAGACTCCGAAGCGCACGACGCTCGCGTTTCCGGTTCTGAAGTCTGAACCCGCCCCCAGTACTCCTCCCCTACTCACCACCACTGCGATTCCTTCGGCTAAAAGCAGCCGCCGCTCGCTCCGCGTCGTCTCCGTCCAAAACCCTCGTTTCGATCCCCGCTCTGTGGGCTCTGGCCGCACGGGAGCTCTCTCTTCGGCGGCGCGCCGGCGGCGGTGCCGATTCGGTGTCGGTGTCACCCGGGTGTGGCGACGCAGGTGAGCTGGCGAGCTTCTACTCTTCCCTGCATGAATAATGCTATTTCTTTTTAATATTATTATATTATATAAAGTAAGCTGCCTCTCGTTCTATAGTCTAGTAGTAGAGGAGCATCGGTGCCGCGGGCATGGTTTTTAGCGGTTGGGTTTTTTTTTTTTTTTTTGCCAAGGCAGCGGTTTGGATGAGTTTTATGTGGTTCGTGCAGGCATCTGGGGGTTTTGGTGCGTGGGTTTTATTTGGTAAGGTACAGCAGTTAGCTGGGCGGTGTAAATGAAAAGGCACTCGTTTTTTGAAATCCGGAGAATTTACCGTACCGTGCTTTTCGATTCAATGTGGGGGTAGGAGTAGCTTTTTGTTGCTGCTGTTGTGATCGCGAGCTTTCCTGATTTTAGTGGGACTTTCAGTTTTTGTTAGATTATTACTTTTAAGTAATGAACTATCAAAGGTTGATCTCGGTTTATCGAGTGATTGTTTTTTCTTGGAAAAGCATTCTAAATGGAAGATGCTGTCCAGATATGTATGCTCCCTTTGTTCACATATGGGTATTTTATCTTCGACATGGCCTTCAAAGTTAGTCTTTTGGTTATTATCTTCTCACAACATAATGACATACATCGTTTATAGATAGCAAACAAATACAGTTTGAAAACATTTTTGGAATATGTAGTTTTTTTACAATAAACATATATACTTATAGTTCCACAGACGGATGGCCAAAAATATATAGCCTTTTACATTCTTTTTATTTCAAACCTTTTAGTTCAGGAAATGTTTTGAGTAAAACTCAAGTACAGCCATGCATCTAGACCATCCATGCATTTATGAGCTTTCCATCCATGTGATTTTAAAACTTGGATCTTCACTTGTGTTCATTATTCAGATGGTTGTCTATGTAGCAGAACTCTTTCACTTTTGCAAAATAAATTGCGCCTTATATTTTCTAACAGAGGGACAGAACAGTAGTACTTCCTCAATCCACAAATCTAAGGACTTTCGTGATTTTTAGGACGAACTATGCAAGGAGGGAAAAATCTCATGCCACGGAGGCCAACTCCTTACTGTCCAACTCATGATTGGCTACTTATCAACTCTTATATTGTGGACAAAATTTGAGCACCGGAATCTCTTATATTAATTTGTGGATGGATGGAATATCTATGACCTGCTCACGCAGACACCACATATCACACTATAACACCATTGCTACAGCTGGACCATAACAATAAATTATCTTCTCACACAAGAAATTGTTTAGTGCCACTGACACTATCCTACATACAGAGTACAATGTAAAATTTTCGTTGCTTCCTGATTGGATTTATGCATTACTCCAATCTATCTCTTATTTCAACTCCCCTCCACCTTGGCACTGGCACTAGTCCTATTTAAAGTATTTATCATGTAATAGATGATATGTACATTGTTGACCAGGACCCATTAGGTTTGCAGTTCGATGAATTACCCAGTAGCCCAACTGCATTGGACGGCATGAAGGTTCTGATCTATTTTCATGTTGTACTTGGCATCCTCATGTCAATATTTTGGGAAAAGTAGGTTCCAAAATTTCAAAATGGTCTTACAGTCAATGGGCGCATTTTATAACCTAAAATTGGCTTCTGTTTTCTTTTTCTTATGTGGTCCTTGTGTTGCAAGTGTTGTTTTTTGTGCATCCATGGCTTTCCTGTGCATGAAATCCTCTTTCATTCATCCATGCTGGCATGCTCTTCGTGTTAACAAAATAACCAAATTACATGGTAGATATCAATCATTTCATGCCACACTTATAGATACATGACATTTAGTTACATATGTAATGTTAACTCCATGGCAATAAGAAATTAAGCACACTGCAAGCATACTTTAAAACTGGATACATTTCTTCTTGCTACTGCTCCTGCATTTTTTCCTGTTTCGGTTTCCAAGTATCACATTTTCTGCATCTCAGATTCTTTCATGAACTCCTAGATACTCCCTCTGTCGCTGATAAATCAATTTTCAGAGTTGTCTTAAGTTAAACTTTTCTACAGTATGTTTGACCGAATTTATAGAAAAAATATAAATATTTGTGACGCCAAATGAGCCATTCTGATAGTATTACAATTGTTGATTAAGGTGCCATATTTATGTTTTTGGTGTTTGAAGCACAGAAATGTAGTTGTGTTTTGTCATCTTCTTGTTATTCCACTTTTGTTTGGCCTTATCAGAAGGATATGTCAATGTTATGTTTTTATTTATTTGTATCACTGAATTAACTCTCCCCCAGACAGGGAATTCTGAAACGGCAAACAATATTTTTCTTCTGTACCTGGAGCAGTAGATCCAGAATGACACCACCTGGACATGACATCTCTAGGCATTTATCCATTCAAAGCAATATAAACTGACTAAATAATTTATTTTTGCATTGCCTGGAATGTGGATTAGAATTGATTGAAGTAGTTTGTTTAGTATAAACACTAATAATACTTTTCTACTTTTCTCATGGGAATCAGTCGAGGGATTGAGGTCCTTCAGTTTTTGTAAGTGTCTTATAAACATAGTTGTTGAAAGGGCGGAGTCCAAAATAGCAATACACATGATAGGCTAGAGGTAGCACCAATTGAGAAAAACTTGTTCGACTCCCATTGAGCTGATCTGATCATGTCCATTGTCCAATGGAGACCTCTAGAGATACCGGTGCATATCCGAATTCTAAGGTGCGTTGATAATGTGAGAGGGAGGATTCGGCTGAATGGACATGGGAGGCAGCAGTAAAATGGGACTTGAAAGAGTGGAAGATGATGGAAATCACTCCCTCTCTCTTAATGTTTATCACAAACGCACACTTAGCTTTTCTTTCTGGTGAGAAAGCAACTGTGTGTTTGTGATAAACAATCAAGAGAGAAGGAGAGATTTAAAAGAATATACCCATAGATCTGTTGTTGGGTAGGAGTGTGTAGGAATCAGCTATCCATGTACTTGAAGCATCATTGTCTAAAAAAATATGTACTTGAAGCATGAATACTTGAATAGCTTTAGATCCCCTTATGTATATATATTCCTTTTGTTTCTTTCTTTTACCTTTTGGGGGTGGTTCATGTGGGTTTGAGGCTTTGAGCTCTAGCCTATCCCAACTTGCTTGGGACTTAAATGCTTGTTCTTGTTGTTATCTTAAATATAAAAGGTCTGTAATAATATGTGTGTTAAATTGTTAAAGAATGTTGTTAACAGATTTTTCTTAGATAATAAAAGAAATATGATATTTTAAATGATTGGTTTATAATGTGTCTTCCTAACCATTGACATCTGTGCTCTTTGCATTTCTTTCTGTCTAGGAGAAATATTACCAGTGCTTATACTTTGAAGTGAGGTGCATACCAAAGCAGAGTGAGATTATATGGGTAACAATGAAACCCGCAAGGAATCACATGAACTTGAGAAACTTGAGATAGGCAGCCCTGAACTAGAAGAAGGTGAGTTTAGGAAGGATGAACCATTCGGATTAGAAAACCTTATCCACAAGGGTATGGTTGCAAGTCTTCATAAGTTGGGTTCATCCACCAAGGGGACGGTCGGTACATGGCAATCAACTTCACCTGAAAGAGGTTCCCATCAAGGAGACACTGCAAATGCTACTGTTGTGCATTCTAAGTGTAGTTCAATGAAGGATCAGCTTGTTAATGTGATTCAATCGACTTGTCATAGAATATATTCTGAGAAACACAGCCAGAGTTGTTCTCCATCTTCCCCTTTTAGGTCAAAAGAAAGGCATGAGAAACGGAAGCGCAACTGCTTTAGTTACCATGATTATAGCCATGTACTGAAAAAGATCGAGAAAGTTTGTTCAGAAAGGCTTGATAACCAATTGTTGCATCAGAATAAAGACCGCAAGGAATTCAATACTTTAATAAAGGAAGAGGAGTTCAAATTCTTCAAAGAACATGCTTGCTCTTATAGAGCTCAATATGAGCGTGTCATACCAACAGCAAGCTATCACAGGATGAAGCTACCAAAGCTATTTTTCAGCATTTTGCTTAAGGTTTTCCGTAAATATATGCGGTCTCAGCTTATAAAATTTGTGAGAAGACAAATAAATGATAGGAACAAAGAGAAGAGAATAAGAGAACGCTGGATATTTGAGGCTACAGCTGGCTACCTTAAGAAAAGGTTTGATGGGACTTCCTTGACATGTTCTGGATTCGAGATGGAGAAATCAGAGTGTCATGTGCATGCTTATTCTGAACGTGAACAAGAGCTCAAATTTTTGGACATGCAATCTCTAACTACTGAAATTGAAGCAGTTGCTAGTAGAGAACTTGAAGAAACCGTTACAGATAAGGACAGTGATATTTTTCAGCCGGAGCCAATTATAGAGAACTTACAATCACCAATAGAGACAAATGGAGGTGCAGAGGATGGGTTATCTGTTGATGCAACTGACGGCTTTGTAGATAGTATGTCTTCACATTTCAATAATGCATCCACTGAGTTCAGCGAAAAAGTTGGGATGCAAGTTGCTGTCTCCTCAACACCACAAAATGAGAGGGAGAATGTGGAGAGATCCTGTTCTCAGTTTGTCACTGATAAAACATTGGCATTTTCTAAGGCTGTGGCAGCTGATTTAGGAAATGAGCCTCCAGTTAGAAAGAAGCAAAGGTGCATGAATCCTGACGATGATGCATTAGAAGGCTCTTGTTCTAGGTCCCAGAGAAATTTGTCACATGAGTCTGACTCTAATATTCATGAAACAACATTGCATGATGAGGTATTTAGCTCATACTAAAATTTTTCATTACTCTATAATAATTTAATTTTGTTTTGTTCTGGAAGAAATTATCATTAACATGGACAATTGGTGGCCAGATTCTTTACCTTTTATTTTGCACAAAAACACTTTTTTTTCATTATATAGCTAGATTGAGAAGTCATGTTTCAGTCATAGCTTGATTGGCAGGTGACAAATCATTCTTGTGAATTGAAGCTGAACCATCAGACAAGATCTCAATGTTATCATGTTTTTGGTTTTCAAATGTTATTTCAGTGAAAGCACAAATATTAGTAGGATCTGACTGTGATAGTCATTCTTGAAACTGAACTTATTCCAGCTTAATACCAATGGAAGACCATAATCTAACATCCTTTGACATAATTTCTTTACAGGAGGAACCTCGAGCTGAAAAGCTGCCTTCAGCTAACGTGAATCAAATGGAGCAGTCTGATGTTGTAGCGAATAAGGAAGTATCTAGTGGTGCGACCTCTTCCTTTGGCCAAGTCACTGAACAACATAACATCACTGCAACTTCAGCAACATTAGTCCAACCGTCAACACAGCTGCAACTTCACGATCTAACTTGTCAAAATGTTGCTCATCCTTGTCAAGAATCTGGTGTGAATACTTGTTCAATAAGCACTGGATTAGACAACCATGGGACATTAAATATTCAGCAGCAATCTGCCAACCAGACACGCTCCATGGTTGAGCATATGCCTGAAAATGGGCTCCAGTCAGATCCAGTTACCAATGGGTGTAGGCAATTGCTTATGTCTAGTAATCACACCTCTCCACCTGTCCAAGTTACCGAGCAGCAAATTGCCATCTCTCCACCTGGTCGAGTTACCGAGCAGCAAATTGCCTCTAACTCATCCTCATTAACTCCACGTGTAAGACAACAATATGGTCCCCAGACTTGTCAAACTGTTGCTCATCAGGATCAACCAATTGGCAGGAATAGTTCTCCAGCACAAGCTTGGTTAGACAGCCCTGGATCATCAAATGTTCAGCTGCAGTCAAACAACCAGACAACAACAGGCTCCATTTCTGGACAATATATGCTTGAAAGTGGTCTTCAATCAGATCCATTAACAATTGAAATGAGCCGGCTGCTTCAGCTGCATGATCTGATAACCAAGAAACATCTAGCTAAGGTTACTTTCTTAAACCCCTCTACTGTTGTCTGATTTCCCTATGCTCTCTAATCCTAAACGGTGCAGTGACATGGAAGCCTTGTGGTCTATCATCTAATCGACATCTCTACTTGGATTTGGTCAGAGGCAAAAAATTATCTTGGAGTGTGAAAAGGAGGTGGCTGAATGTAAAATGAAGTTTGACGAGCGGTTCCATAATTTAGAGATGGAAACACTGCAGAAAAAGAAGGATATTGCGACACTCGAGGAGAAAATATGTAAGCAACAGATGTTAGGGAGACATTCCAGATTCTATACAAGGCCTCTGCTGGAGTTGCTTCAAGCAGTCAGAGAGGTACACATTACTTGTGATCACAGCTCTTTCTTATAATTTGGAATGGAGGGTGTACTATTTTACATGAATTGTGGCTTTAATCTGCTGCCAAAGTGCCATCCTTCAGAGATTGGCATAAGTTTGTGGTTTGCCCCATCCACCCAAATAACATATATAATTATGATTAAGCAGTCCCATCTTTTTATTGACTACAAGTCTTACAGTCACCTGATTTTATTGAGGAATAAGGTTGCGTGTATTGCTCACTAAGATTTATTCATGGTCAGTATTGATGAATGCTTGCAAATTAGAGGAAGCGTACATGTTGCTAGGGCATACAATTTGTTTGGTGGTAACCCTGCATCTTGGTGTTGCCAAAGCTAGAGTAACACAGTGTTCACATCACATGATTAGCCTAAAAATATTTCCAGAAGATTTCTAGGAAACATTTTATGGGAAAACTAAAACAGCAAGTAATATCCTTTGAGAAAATGTTGCTCTGTAACTTGAGCTTATGCGTATTAATTAAGGTCACCATTTAATAAAGTTGTGTTCTCATCAGTCATCACTTGCTTCTTATGATAATATCATGTATCTGGAAGTGCTGTGTTCTAATCAGTCATCATTGGTTGGTTTGAATAACAGATCAATTTTGTTCATACCTGTGTTATCAAAACAAGATGTTCATACCTGTTGATGTGTTCTCACTTTGTATCAGGTACTCCCAGGAGAATTATGCCGGAGGCAAATCAACCACCATCGCAGCATGGCTTATGGTTTCCTTCGTCAGCGACCATGTACCGGTCACCACAGCCTGCATCCACAAACAACTTCCTTGGACAGCCTTTTGTGACCACACCACAGGCTGCAGCTAACACTTGGGGTAGATCCGCCACCATTTTAACAGCAGCTAACACTTGGGGCGGATCCGCCACTAACTTAACGCATGCAACAAGTGGTTTCATGGGCACTGGAATTCCATACCAATACCATGCACTTCCACCGGATCTCCGAGCCTTTGTAAACCAGATGCCACCACCTCGTGGTGCTGCTGCTGCAAGGTACAATAGGTAGCTGCAGATATGACTGCTCTTATGAGCACATACATTGTCCATGCAACCTGTCTGCCTAACCATGGACTCCAGCCACTTAGAAGTCATGTATCCTCCTGCTCCAGGACCTTAACCAGAGGGTAGTCGAAACTGATTGTTGTTCCTTGTTGTTCGCTTTGTGCGCTGTTGACCAGATTGACATGTGTAGGTTAATTAAAACTCAAAACATGCATTCTGAACTAGTGTCTGCCTCGTGGGAGTTCAGTTGTGTACTGAGAAGTATAACTGTTGTTTTGAACCTTGTTTAGTGAGGGCTGATATCGTTGCTTCAGTGCTTTGGTTCTCACTAGTTACTGGTTATTGCCTGATCAGTCGCTGCCGTCGTCTGTTGCTGATTAAACTAACTCTGCATTTTGTGAACACGGAATGGCAAAATCGTCGCCTCCCGCCGTGCCAGTGTTTCACAAGAGAAGTTCATTCCAGAAACTCGCGTTCTGTACAAAAAACTCTGAACAAACAAGCCCTCTGACGGTGTGCCGTCCCTTTTCCGTCGACGGTCCACTTTGGATCCGGATTGTCGCGACGTCGCGTGCTTCCCCGTGGCTGTTGCAGAAATAGTCTTTTCCGCGGTTTGGTAGCTTGGTTGGCCGTGGCCGACTGGCCTGGCGCATCGAGTACGCATGAATGCATGACGCACGCGCGCATCAGGGCGACGGACGGACGGCAAGTCTCGGCAAGCTGGGTCTGTGCGTCGGCGTCGCGGTAGCGAGGCGACGGAGCAGTCGCATTCACGACGATGCCGCATGGCAGGGCACGTCTTTCTCTGTTTCTCATGGTTCCACATCAGTGCCAGTAGCCACAGGTCACGGCCCCACGGCAACTCGTGACGTACTATAGTTCTCTGGTTATGCGTCGATCCCCTGCCCTACACGGGACATGCGTGTGTGTAATTTGAACGTAAGAGTGCAGTCACCGAAGACGTCTCCAACACTATAATCGTCAGTCATTCCTCCTGCCATAAAACAATCGTACAAGACTAACTTATTTCGTCATTCTAAAAAAAAAAAAAAAAAACTTGTCACTATCCTGTGGCCACGGTCACAAAAGTTTCCAGGATGTTTGTAGTTTGATACGAGGGGTACGTGAATCAACATTTTTAACTTTTCGGTTTGCAAAGGGTATACCTCTTTGAAACATTTAATTTGAAAATGCGAACGTGATCCCTGGATAATTACGACGATGAGGATCGTGATCCCGGAATATTTATTTACATAAATGTTTACTACAATGATTTAGATTGCATGGATAATATTAACTTGTATACAGATTTTTTTTGACAAAAAAAACATGAATGCATATGAACGTGTGGGCCGCAGGCCCATTCGCATTGACCGTTGCGTCCGTTTAGTATGAAACCAGCTAGCTTCTCCCATCCGATCCGACTACAACCAGCAGGCCCCTCTGCTCTCTCGTCCGACGAACTTGGATGAAACCAGCGCCGCCCCGCCGCCAGCACCCGGCTCCAGCGCCGCGCAGCTGCCCAGCTCCAGAGTAGCGTCGCCCACCAGCGTCCAGTGCCGCATCGTCGATTTCCTCAGCTCCGCTTTCCATTGGGACGTCCAGTGCTGCTGATCCACACCCACACCAGCGCCCATTCTGCTGATCCAGTGTGCTTCGGATCGTGTTGGGAACGCGAAACCCTAGATTAGGAAAGGAACCCTAGATCAGATCGGAGTTGTTGTAGTCGGGGAGCGAGAGGATGGAGGGAGGCGGCGCAATTTTGGGCCGGGATGCGATCATGGACGGCCGGCCTTCTGCGGGGCGCTTCGACGGCGGCCTCGGGCTCGTGGAGGAGAAGCAGATGGAGCGCAAGCGCAGGGAAGATATCAGGGAGAGGGAGATTCTTGAGAATGAAGTCGAATGGATGGAGATGCAGGAGGAGGAGGATGGCATAAAGCTGATGCCGCTGTCAAGGATTGTCAAGAACCATGATCTCTTGGAAAAAACATGGGGATGGGACAGGCTGCTACCATTCAGCTGCGTGTCGTGGTCTGACTACAGCAAGTACCTCGAAGAGTATTACCGTCGCAATGCTGGTCAGCTCGTTCCTGGTGCTGCAGCTGCTACGGGTAGCAGCAGAATAGCTGCTCTTGCTGGTATTTGTCTCAAGAAGGAGGAGCAGCTTGCGTCTGAGTGGAGAAGCCTGATGAAATCTAAAGTGGATATGATCTTACCGAGCAGAACAATCATTCTGAGTTGCCTGATCCACCAGCGTGCACATTCAGTCATCTGCACAGCTGGGGGCAAATTTTCTGATGTTTTCTCTGCCGCTTTGTTGTGTATCTCCAAGGAGGCTGACCTGACGTGTGACTTGCTGAGGCGTGGCGCTAGTCCCAGTGATGATTACTTGATCAACCAGAGCAGCGAGGTACGCATGTGTGCGCTGAGCCTTATGAACTGCACTTCTTGCCTTTCTGTTGCCGCCTCCGCTGCCATGTTGGGTGCCGCAAAGGAGGCTGAAATAATGTTTGGGTGGATGAGTGAAAATAACATGCTTCTTGACTTCTATGACGATGAGATACCTGAGGAGCTTGACCACAGCCGCGTAATACGGATCCGAACCTTGTATGCTATGATTGACATACTGTTAAAGTCTTCTTTTGCTGCTGCTGGGAACAAGATTGATAAGGAAGAATTTGCTAGTATTAATGGTCCTGGCGGTGATGGGAATGACATTGCTGCTGATGAAGCGTCAAATATCACAGGGGGCGGCATTTCAGACATATTAAATCCTCAAGTTCAGAAAAAGATCAATGATTCTACAAAGAATTTTCTGGAGAAACTATGGGGGTGGGAAAGGCTGTTTCCATTCTCTGGTTCCATTGAGTCGTCTGACTATTGCGACTACCTTGAGGAGTATTACCACCGCAATGCTTTGAAGTTTGTTGCAGAAGCTGCTGCCAGCCAGAATCCTGATTGGCTTTTGGATCCTGCTTCCAGCCAGAATCCTGATTGGCTGTTGGGTCCTGCTGCCCGAGCTGTTGTTGCCGATGTTGCCAAATCTTGTCTTGAGATGGAGGAGGAACTTGTGTCCGAGTGGAAGACTCATGTGGAACATTGGCCGGACAAGATCTTACCAGTCAACAATTTCATTCAAAGTAGCATTATCAAGGAGTGTGCACTCTCACTCTGCAGCACAGGGGACAAATTTTCTGTTCCTTCCATCATTGCTTTTGTGTGTATCACAAAGGAGGCTGATCTGATGCGTGAGCTGCTGAAGCATGGCGCTAAGCCTGCTGATGACATGATCCAGCAGAGCAGTGTGATCCGTATGTGCGCCTTAGGCCTTGTGAACCTCAAAATTGCTTCTGCTGCTGCAATGGTGGGTATTGCAAAGGAGGCCAAAATGATGTGTGATTGGATGAAGAGAGAGAACAGGCTTGTTGCCTTCAGCATGTCTCATCCTGGTGAGCTTGAGGAGGCCCACTTGATCCGGATCAGAACCTTGGATTTTATTATCAGCATATTGCAAGAGTCATCCTTTCCTTCTTCCAAGATGCTTTGATGATGCAATGGCACATGACTAGAAGAAAACAAATGAGGCCTGGGATCCCTGGATTTGAATGATCCTTTGGTTAGGCAGAATTCCCAAGATGGAGTTCCCAGAACTTTATTCCTTTCACCAATAAACACAACATGACTTTGGCCGCTGCCAAATTGAATACTGCCTTCATAGATACCATTAGTCTTCCTCTATCAGGCTTTTGGGCAGTTCTTACAGATGGAAGACATTTTGCAGAGCTTTATTCAGGTGAACGCTGAGGACAGCTGGTCATATATCTGGGGATGATCAGAATACTTCTCTAGCAAGGCCTACAGGCATCTGGTTGGTTCCAGGGATTTGGAAATCTTCTTGCCAACACAAACACAAAGTATTCTTGTGGCTTCTAGTCCATGATAGACTTAGCACTTGGAAACATTCTGAAAAGGAAGAATTTGTTCCTGCAACCCTACAATTATATCCTTTGTGATGATCTAGTTGAGGAGACAGTGGAACATCTCTTCTTACATTGTGAATTTGCAAAAGCCTGCTGGAATGTTATTGGGTTAACTGTTGGCCAAGCCCAAGAACCCTTGCAAATCCTTGAGCGGTTTAGAACACAACGTAATGTTTCCTTTTTTTTTTCACGGAAATCATTATTCTGCTGTGTTGGATCATCTGGACTTGGAGAAACAGCCGCGTTGTCAGAAATGAAGAAACCACTGCAGAGAGATGCAAGTTCCTCTCAAAGAATTCCTTTGGCCTAGTTATTCTGCGGGCGAAGAAAAAGTATTTCCCTGGTGGAATTAGTTCATGGCTAGAGCAGACATTGTAATCGTCCTTATCTTCTTTGTTTCTTTTTTATTTTTCTTGAACTCTAAACAGCCTTTCTCTGGCTTGTTTTCTTTTGGTTTACTTTTTTTTTTGATAAAATTCCAGGAGGGCGCAAGCCCCTCTGTTCCCTTAAATAAAAACGAATCTCCTTCTTGGGCCAAAGTTAAGCTCAGTGAAGGCAAAGGGCCAATAACTTAACAGCCCAAGGCCGAACATAGCCGAAGCCGAGCCTTTTCACAGTCACACGTAAAATATGCAAACTCTACCGACGCTTTGGCGGCTGCTGAGCTGCAGTTGCAACCAGCAGGCTTAGCGATCGATGGTCGCACGCACATGCATATGGTATGATGCTGCCGGCGGCGGCCGCCGGGCGGGCACAGCCACGGCTGTCAGTGTCGTCTGTCACGATGATCCCTGGTCGTTGCTATGCCCACGACAGGAGCCGATGGCGACAGGGCGGGCGTGGTACACACGTCGTCGGCCAAGGTAACCGAACGAACGAAGACGAAGCGCTCCCCGGTCGTCATCCGCCATCGTCCCCCCACCTGGGACTGGAAGTGGCCCAGCGCCTGCGCCTCCATTAATGGCCGCGCGCTGCAATGCGTCGCCACTACCCGAGTCACTCCAGTGCTCCACTCGGCCCGATATCTCAGTGGGTTTATAAAAATTACCGGCAGTGATTTCTCGGGTAACGGGGACGGAGGGAGTATCCGATATCTCAGTGGGTCGTAGTTGCCTGTGCTGCGCGCCCGAGCAGAGTAGAGCAGGGTCTCCTCCTCTCCCGTCCCCAGACCTCAACTAACCCCAGGTAGAATTCAAGGTAGCAGTAGCTTTCAGGCTGTGTGTGATGCCGACCCGCGCGTGGCCTGAGCTCGTGGGGAACTGGGCACGATGTACTGCTCTTCAGAGCAGCAGCCATGGCCATGGCTGCTGATGAGCTCACGTTTCTACGACCGATCAGATCCATTACTTTAATCATCAAGAGGCTAAGCTAGTCGACCTGGTAACTTTCCTTGGCATCATGGCATCAC
Organism: Chrysopogon serrulatus; assembly: GCA_015844335.1. NCBI lineage: Eukaryota > Viridiplantae > Streptophyta > Magnoliopsida > Poales > Poaceae > Chrysopogon > Chrysopogon serrulatus. The sequence goes on along the minus strand of JADLZL010006886.1, from coordinate 99,753 downwards.
GGATGGTGATCACGAACGTGGCGTGCACGTGTGTTAATCCCGGGCCATGCCACTATGCCAGCATTCCTCGAGCTCGCTCCTCCAACCAAACGCGTGCAGCAAGTACTCCCCGATGGCAAAGTCGTATATCCCGATTACTGCATGCTTTTCTTTCCCCCCAGATCATCACTACTTGCAATCATTTCTCACTCACAGTTTGCAGATCACTGTCAGAGCCGCCATCGCACCGCGACCGCAAGGGGGTCGTCGAGGGCGAGCCGTCGAGGACGGAGGTCCCTGAATTCTGTTGCTCGGTCTGTTCATCGTCATCAATCGGCCTTGCCGCCCTTCTTCAGTTTAATTGGCGCTCTCGGCTCAGCTTCATCAGAAAGCGATGTGCAGGCTACTACTGCTCGATTTTTTATTTTTTATTTTTTGGAGCAAACAGGCTGCTCGACTCATCATTATAGTACTGTATGTGCTTTTGATAATTGCGCGCAAACTTTGTGATAATGAAGGTACCACACTTCTAAGTTTGTTCCACACCAACCGTACTCCGGCTACTCTATTTTACCCTTTTTTCCAGCCAATAGATGGTCGATTCCTTTCCAACCCTAAAAAAAAAAAAGGTCAATTCCTTTACACCAGATAGCGGCCAAGAAACAGAATGAAGAAAATTGAGAGCGGACCATAATATATTTTACAACTGATAGCACCCAAGAAATAGTTTAGTAGGGTTCAAAAGGCTAGATTATGAAGGTGTTCTTGGTCAAACTGATGATGCCTTGCTTAAAACTCTAGACGACAAAGTTGAAGTGAGCTGGAAATTTTTTTAGGGTCACATTGGGTCAACTGTTCCTGTGGGAATGTTGTTGTGACCTTATCTGAATTTTTATTTATGCGAAGGCAAAGGAACATACACGCACGTCGTATGGCTACTGCTCTCTCTGTCACAGGGGAGAGGGGGCTACGGCTACCCGACTGGTGGTTGGAACCCAACTTTCAACAACAGTTCAGCAATAGCAATCTGACCGAACTTTAGGTCAACCAGAGAGATAGATAGATATAAGATATAAACATTTCATCTCTTAGTGGGTCCTGCGCCACGGACTAGCGTTAGCTCTTGTTTGGTAGATGAAAGGAACACATGCCTGAGTGACTTATTTGGCTCTGCTCATCAGCCAAGCAGCTGTTAGTACAGTGATTTGCAGAGATGGGATTTACAGGACGTATGTGGTTCGTCATGACCATAACAGGAAGCAAGAATTCAGCTGTCCTTCTCTGCTTAATGGCGTCCATTGTGTTGGGGATTATCATGCTGCCTTGCGGCGAGATTAAGGCATAATGAATAATGATACATGTTGCCAACACCATGGGTAGTTAGATGCATATGGAAGCTCATTAAGGAAACATGCAGGGTGTACCTAACGTAGGAACATATGCATGATACTGAACCACCACCTGATATGCACGACTTTTCCTCAAACTTTACAACACTCGGGATCTGTTTGAAAAGGGAGGATTTCTCTAGGAAATTTAATTCTGGTTTGTATTTTGCATCCTTGAGGTTTGGATCTCATGCCCATTCCCAAACAATTGAACAATGTTTGGACGGTAAACTTGAAATCATGCAGCGTATGCGCTTGGCCATGGGTGTATCAATGCCAAGCGCGTCGAAGGAATTTTCGGGAAGGAATGCCTTTGAGAAGCTCTCTTTGAGACTGGGCCGAACATTATTTCCAATGTCAAAGCATTGTGCGCGCTCTTCCTAAACGTAATCGGGTCACACAGTCAATAACAAAGACGCAAGGCCACTTCTCAGGCGGCATGATAGCTAATATCTCGATTGTCTGCCTTTTGTATAATATCTAAACTTGATTCTGTGTGCTAGAACAGTCGAGCCTCTGATGGTAATTCTATCGACCTCATAGGGTGCTTATAAAAAAAAGTGTCATTTTTATGATTAACTTTTATGCCTTAATTGCAATAACTTTTATGCCTTAATTACAATGATGCTTAAATCTTATGTGTATTCGGGTCACACAGTCAAAACAAAGGTAAACTAATGAATTTTTTTTTGTAAAATCTAAACTGAAAAACAGTCATATTACAGTCTGTACAGATCTCAAGCAAATAGGTAGGAGGATTGCCTATTAATATTTCTTTTTGCACCTACCAATAAAATAAGTTTTGGGCCACTAAACTTAATTCCATCGACATGTTGGCATCCTGTGTCTTCCTCTCCTTAAAAGAAATGAGAGTACAGCATACGCAAAAGGTTGGTAGACTGGTAGTGACGTAGTGTTATACCACTTCTTTGCCGTCTCACAAGAAGCAATACTGAACTGGCAGTTTGCTAGTCAAACCATAAACATATGCGCACGTACATGTTGTACCGCCTTGATTGGAACATACAGTCTATAATACTTCTGCCAACCGTCTTTTCCAGAGGAAAAGATTATCCAATTCCTCTACGATTAAGATTTAGGCGGTCAAAAAATCCTGCATATGAATGCACAGTACAATTGCACATGTCTGAAAGAAAAGTCGAAAAGAACGTGCACATGCTTCTCTTCAGCCTGCACTTATTCTTCAGTTTTTCAAAGAACACAAACCGGGTGCCGCCCTACCGCCGAGCATCAAACCATTAGCTCCCCTGGATAGTGTATGGCTTCTCTGCACCTTCCATCACCCATCAACCAGCAACTTCTCACGTAGTATGAATCCGCAGAGAGAAAGATTTTGTTAGGCCAATTACTTTGTCTGTTGCACGGCACATGATCAAGTACTAGTCTACTACTATACTATTTGTGTTACTTGCCCAAGTGTCCAAACGACGAATAATCAGTTTGTAGCTAGTCAGAGGATCATTGTATATGTTACTGAAGCTTAGCTGGAAGTGTCTGCCTCACAGCCTTATCATCAGAAGAAAGGGTCATGTTGGTTGGGCAACCATTGACAATCAAGCAGTATGCTGTTGGTGGCATGCCTGAGCCTGACTGCCTGAGTTAGCTTACTGACCAGACCAGTTCTTGTTTTCTAATTTCTACCCGCAAGTGACGAAGCAAACTGGGGTTGGTATTGGTAGGTAGCCTCCGTGGTGGTTTACAGTTGTGTTGCTTTCAGAGAGTGTGTTTCGTGAAGAGTAGAACGAAGTTCGTGGCCTGAGCTGAACGGACGAAGTGAACACGGACGGTTTGCTCCCATCATGCTCATCAAATTTGCTTGCTCGTGATGACTGATGACGCAACGAAGAACCTCACATTCAGGACCGTGGTAGGTAAGATGAAAGAAAGGGCTTTCCATCTTTGTTAGGTAGCCTGCTCATCTGCTCTAATTTTGTGGCCTTTAGTTATTAGCTTCAGAAAGGTACTTGTTCCAGCACCAGCAGCCACTGAAAACAACTAACAGACCGGGACCGGGGACAGTGGAAGATCACCACAATCTATATATATCGTATACAACACAGTGCCGTTTCTGGCCTAGTTTAGGCTTGAGAAAGCTAAAATTGTTCTGCAACGACAAATAAACGGATTGCAACACATACTGCCGGTGAACATATATCAGATACAAACAAAACAGCAACCTAACTGAAATATAATTTCACACGATGGCCCCTCATGTCTCACGCATCATTTTTTTAGTATGCCCACTGACAACTCCACAGCACCACCAGCATAGAGTGCCAGTTGCAATGATCAGAAGAACAGGGCAGGACTGGACATCGTTTTCCCGGTCAAGTTGCTGGCTGGCTCTCATCACAACCCAAGAGGGATTTGGACGTTGCCCTAGTACGGTAGTGCTGCTGGCCAACTGCAATCCTTTTTTATAATTACTTTTGTCCGACGCGGTAGGTAGGAGTGGCGACCTCATGGCGACCGGCAATGCAAATCTGCGTTCTGCTCCCCCACCATGAGCTAAACCATCATCAGCACAACAACAGTCGGCGGCTTATTTAAGCAAGGTCCTTTTGCCTCTATACCAAGTTAACAACAATATCATTAAGCAAGGGCCTTTTGTCTTGATGTGTGTTTTATTTGTTTGGGCAAAGTGACATCCTACGTCCCCTGAATTAGCAAAATGGGACTCCTCTGGGACACTGGTACCGATGATCAGCTGATCTGGCACTAGCGCAATATCCTCAAGATGACAGCAGTAGAGCAATCTAGTATTATTTGGATATACTTAATAGACGAAGGAATTGAGTACGTTTTCACCCCAAAATACAACAGTATAGGATCTTACTTAGAACACGCTCTGCCCGCCATGGCATGCACATCGCAGGCGGTGGCAGGGCAGCTACACAAAGAAGAAAGAACCACGCCACACACGCACACATATGGATCGATCAATATTACGTACAACCAAAAGTCAACAACGAACGAAGAACGACTGGACATACACGTGTAGAAGTTTTATTTTCCATGTATTTTCCTCCTCCTCTTCTTCTCCTCCTGCTCCGGCCATGCCATGCACGGATGCACGGACGATAGATGGCATCGTCGACTTTAGTTGACGTTGATGGGCAGCGGCTTGCCGTCCCACTCCTTGATGCACTCGAGCATGGGGTCGACGAGCTTGCCCTGGCTGATGCCGATGAACACCTTGTTGCACTCTTCGCCGGGGACTTGAGCTTCTCGCCGGTCAGGAACACGCAGCCGAGCTCCTCGCGGACGAACCGGTACAGCGGGAAGGACCGGCTGTCCTTGATCCGGTTCGCCACGGGGGCGGTGCCCTCGGCGACGGCGACGCGGGCGGCCTCCACCTCCCGGGGCAGCACCGCGCGGAGCTCCTCCTCGAACTTGGTGATCTTGGAGAAGACGGACGGCTCCCGCTCCGCGTCGCCGCTGCTGAGCGCGTGGTCCACCAGCACGGCGCGCAGCTTGGTCATGAGCGGCAGGCTGGCGCTGGCCGGGTCCTCGGCGTACGTGAACACGGCCTCGCGGTCGATGGCGGTGATGAGCTCCTTCTCGCTGAAGCGCGCGCTGGAGAGGTCGCCCGACGGGTTCATGGTCAGCACCTTCTTGGCCACCTGGGTCACCGTGTTCTTCACCGACGTCTTGATGTTCTCCTCCAGGTGGCGCAGGTCGATGGCCTGGCACAGCGCCACGATGTAGGTGGACGACATGAGCTTGAGGATGTCGATGGCCTCGGCGGTCTTCCTGGCGGACACCAGGCCCAGGGAGTTGACGTCCTGGTTGTGCTGCTCCGCGCTCTGGACGTGGTTGGTGATGGGGTTGCCCAGGTACTGGAGCTCGGAGCAGTAGGAGGCCATGGCGATCTCCGTGCCCTTGAAGCCGTAGTCCAGGCTCGGGTTGCGGCTGCCGGCCAGGTTGGAGGTGAGCCCGTTGTTGTAGAACTCGTTGACGAGCTCCGAGAACTGGGCGAACATGAGCTTGCCGATGTTGGCGATGGCGAGGCGGGCGTTGTCCATGGACACGCCGATGGGCGTGCCCTGGAAGTTGCCGCCGTGCAGCGCCTTGCCGCGGTGGACGTCGATGACGGGGTTGTCGTTGACGGAGTTGACCTCGCGCTCGATGGACTTGGTGGCGGCGCGGATGACCTCGATCTGGGGGCCCAGCCACTGCGGCGACGTGCGGAGCGCGTACCGGTCCTGCTTGGGCTTGAGCAGCGGGTCCAGCTCGTTCACCTTCTTGGCGTGCTTCATGAAGGCGCTCCCCTCCAGGATGTGCTCCATGATGGCGGCGGCCTCGATGGAGCCCCGGGTGGTGCTTGAGCTTGTGGGTCAGGTGGTCCGTGTACTCGGGCTTGCCGTTCATCACCTCGCAGAAGACGGCGGACAGGACCTCCGACAGGACGGCGAGCACGTTGGCGTCGTACATGACGGTGGCCGCGAGCGCGGAGCCCACGGACGTGCCGTTGACGATGGCCAGGCCCTCCTTGGGGTTGAGCTTGAAGAAGCCGCCCTCGATGCCGGCGACCTTGAACGCCTCGGCGGCGTCCACCTTCCGCCCGTCGGCGGTGACGGCCTGCGCGTTGGGGCGGCCCGTGATGAGGCCGGCGATGTAGGAGAGCGGGACGAGGTCGCCCGACGCGGTGATGGTGCCCCGGAGCGGCAGGCACGGGCTGACCCCGGTGTTGAGCAGCTTGGTGATGGCCTCCAGGATCTCGAAGCGGATGCCCGAGTAGCCCTGGAGGAGCGTGTTGATGCGCACCAGCATCGCCGCGCGGGTGACCTCCGACGGCAGCGTGTGGCCATCGCTGCCGGTGCCGAAGATTCCGGCGTTCAGATGCCTGCAGGGGAGGGAGAAGGGAGCACATGGTCAGGACAGCACCGATCGATAGATGGCGACAAAATTCGTTACTGAACTGCCAAGCTGCAGCCTGACAAAAGTACCAGACGTGCTAATTTGTGGACGTTGAAAACAAAAGAGTCAGTGCTGAACACTGACTGACTATACTAGTTTTAAAATTTTAACGCCTGGTGCAGAGTGTATACAAGGTCCACATGTCAACTTATTTCGTGTCCAAAAAATTGAGAAAAAATAAAAAGAAGTCTGGATCTAACTGTACATGTTTTTTTTTGAAATAGTATTTTTTTTTAGATTAATTTTTTTAAAAAAAAAAAAGATATTTTTTTTCGCCGTGGGATTAATTTTTTGTAGAAAAATAATATCTTCAGGCACCTGTGACATGACAACATAATAAGTGTAGACAGTTTTGTACTATCTGAATACTAATACTTTTGTCCCCTTTTCATGTCACATTTATCCATCCATATCTCCATGGACTAAAGAAAGAAAACTTATCCCAAGCTCCGACTTTTCCCCCATGACAAGTTCCAGTGTCCCACACGACATGACTACAAAACCTCGGCGGGATCTCCTAGATTCCCCTGCTGACTTGTCGCACGCCGCCGGCGGCCGGCCTGCAGGCTAGCAGGAAGAGCCGGTGGTCATGCCATCCGGCAGCGCGCGTGCCATGGCGGCCATCCGGCGGATCGCATGCCCGGCGGCGCATCACCGGCACGCATGTGAGCGGCGTGCATGCGCCCCCGTAAGTTATGTCAGCAAAAAAGATCCAGATCTGGAAGAACTTGGGATCTGGGTCCTTGTTCACCGGTTTCCTCGGTGTCACGGTCGTCTCGAGTACTCAAATTGATTTTGATGAAGCCTTATGTTACGTACGAGGACCGTCAGGGTCCACTGTGCAGTAGTAGGGAGGGTGCTGCTAGTACTCCAGTACAGGTGTCTGCTTCAGAATTGAACGCGAGGACTAGGACTATGTTGGTGGGTGGGTGGGTGAGGGGTGCACTGATCTGGCAGCTCCCGTTTTTGCCTTCCATGGCTGCTCGCTGCAGCCAGCAGCAGCCTCGTGATTCTCAGGAGGCAAACGCAAAAGCACACAGCACCGATGCACCGTGAGTCCGTGACGCAAAGAATCCTCCTACGTACTCCTACTTTAGTTAACTGGCATGTGGGCCCCCAGTGGAGGGTGGGGCCCATTGTGATTGTGATCGTGATCGTCTGCTACTCCCAGTGACCCAGTCCCAGGCTTCCCGACGTAGCCGGGACCAGATCACCAGCAATTAACAGATCTGATCTAGTATCACGATGGCTAATTACGTACGGATCAATGAATGAATGAATGATGCAATTACCGGGGATGGATCGAATTGGTGGATCGATTGGTACCTGAGCAGCTCGACCTGGAGCGCGGGCCCGTCCTTGGTGCGGCGGTGGGAGGTGCCGCCGAAGCCGGTGGTGACGCCGTAGATGTCGCCGCCGTGGGCGATGCAGTCGAGGATCCACTCGCTGCTGGCCTTGACGCGGGGGCGGGCGGCCTCGTCGAGCTCGACGGCGACGCCCGACGCGTCCTTGGCGGCGGCGACGGCGGCCACCTGGCCGACGCGGAGCGTGGAGCCCTCGATCTTCACCACGGGCTGCCGGGCCTGCGCCACCATGCGCTTCACCTCGTCCAGGTGGCTCCCCGCCAGCTCCGCCGCCGCCGCGCCCCAGTTGAGAGGGTCGGTCTCCGAGATGGCGCCGTTGCCCGCCATTGCTTTGGTGTTTTGTGCTGTGGGGGGGCGCGCGGTGGCGGGAGGAGGATGAGGAGGTGGTTGCCGGTGGTGGAGAAGAAGAGCCGGAGGAGTGGGCGTGCTCTTCTTGGAGGGAAACGGCGGGGGAGGCCGCGCTTAAATAGGGGGCCGGGGGACGGGAGCCCGGGCGCGGGCGCGACGGGTGGGCGGGTTTAGGTGAGCTCGTCAGGTTGCTGCTCTGTAGTGGGATGGTTGGTGAACCATGAGGGTGGATCTCAAATCAAAAAGTAATAATTATATAAAAAATCTTTCTGGTTTTATTTTTTGTTTCGATATTAATTAATTGCCTTTTAATATGTTTTTCGTGTCTATTATAATTGCCTGCCTCTATCCTCTTGGAATTCTTCTACCTACTACGACTCGTCAGCTAGTGATCTCTCTGTGTTTTTTTTTTTTTGAGCAAATAGTGATCTCTCTGTTGACAATAGCTGAGGCCTGAAGGGTGAGGGGGACTTGGAATTGAGAGAAGAGAGAAGGCCGGGCCGGAGGGTGGAGGCCGGACAGACAAACGCCACCAACCCTGAAAACGAAAACCGGGCTACTCGCCGGTGGCAAACCGTGGTTGTTGGCGAGGGCAATTATTGCGTGTGCCATTCGTAAGATATCAAAAAAAAAAAAAAATCACCCGCACCCGGTTCTCATCTCAGTTGAGGCGCACGCACCACTTCCCCCGGCTCCGTCTTCCGTCTCTGTGTGCCGCTGGGGTTTTCTTTTTCTCCGGTCGGTCGTTCAGAGAGCCGGTCTGGCAACCCCATCCGCCGCGGGATGTGCTAATCCGTTCCGGCAGTTGGGCACCAGACCACCTCCGATTCCGAGGCTCCAAGTCGCAACAGCCCTGACCACGCTGAGGACATGTGGCGACCTGCACTGGGATTTTTTTTTTTTTTTTTGTATGTTATCCGATCTATCTACACGCGCTGCCGAGAGCTGACCGTGTCAGCAGCGGCCAGCCAGGGAGGCAAGGCATAGGCAGACAGGGCCGTGCACGGGCGCCGTCCGCTCCCGAGGTCGTCCCATGTGGGGGAACGCGAGCAGTGCAGGCTGGCTGCAGACAGAGATAGATGGTCACCACATGGATGAAAATGGTACGGATATTTATCCAACCGTCCGTTCGACCGAATTCGTTTAGAGGGGTTCAGATCTGTCCGTATCCGGGTCCGGATATTCAACATCCGGTACCGTATTCGTATCCGAATACTCAAATCGCATATTTATGATGTCGATATCCAATCATATCCTATCCGGCATGGATGATACTATCTGTATTCGAATCCGAATCCGGACAGAAATATAAAAACAAATGTGGTATGAGTGATATCAGTCCGTATCCGATCCGTTTTCATCCTGTCAGAAACCTGGGAAGCAACAACGTTATCCGGACAAATTTCCGGTCAGCATTCCTCTCTGTTCTTTGTTTGTAGGAACTATGTATACTCCATTCGTTCTTAGAAGAATGTCGTTGTAGAATGCGTGCCACAAGTTTGACTTAATTTATAAAAAATATATGCAATATTTATATCTCTAAATAATTTTATTTAAAAACTAGATTAAAAATTTTTTCAGATGATACTAATTGATGATATTTATTATTTATTAAAATTATCGACATTTATTTATTGAAAAAAGCGGTGATATTTTTTTAGGGACGCCGCAGGCGTTCGGAAAAACCCAGGATTGGGACAGTTTTGATCTCACCGTACATACAACAAATGCGGCTATATGTTTAGCTTAGCCGGTACTGCTAAGACAGTAGACATGACATTTTTTTCCTTGGTTATTACCACCTATTTATGTTTAAATAAGTCACGAGGTTTACTTTCTTTATTTTTGAAAACTTAACTGCCAAACAGGGGGCATTAATAAGAAGGGAGGCATTATCTAGTGCAAACTAACTTCCCGTGAAAACGGTACTGCTAAGACAGTAGACATGACATTTTTTTATCTTATCGAAACTCGACTTGGTTATTAAGAAATTTTACCACCTATTTTTGGTAGAAATTTGTTATTTTCTGTACCTTTTAAAATAAGTTTGCGAGGTTTACTTTCTTTATTTTTTTGTGAAACTTGATGAACTGCCAAACAGGGGGTTTGCATTAATAAGAAACATACATATATGATATGATATATACGATATCCCTTTTTGTTCATTATTCTAAGCACATTGTACTTGTTCCATCGAGAACTGTCGTATTGATGATGTCATATGACATTTATCTGCTACTTTGATTTATATATATAAACTACTTTACGAAGGTTTATGCTAAAAGTGTTGCCTGCATTATGGGCCTGTAGTTAGCCACTGAGAAACGTATACCATCCCTCTTTTGTTCAGTCTACAACACTCGATTCTCACCAACCACAACTTTCACAAATTCCTTTTTGAAATGGGACAACTTTCCAAAAATAAAAACAGCACTTTTCCGGAAAGCAAAACCTGTCAAATTTCTTACCTGCGTTTTGACCGAAAACCAGTGAGAGATCTCCTCCGGCAAGCACCAAGTTTTTCAGATTTGGATAGGGGGTTTGCATTGAGTTGTCAACCCTGTGTGGTACTAGCAAATGGCAGGGCAGGAAATATGGCTCTTAGGCTATCCGCACTCGTCATACTCTAAATTCATCCTCTAAAGGGAATATTTCATCCTGGTCATCGAAATTATCTCCTCTATACCACTTTCTCCCGCACTCATCCATCCTTTATATCTCTACTCTATACAATGGGACCCACATATCAGGATTTTTTTAACCCCACAGCATTCCTTCCCCACACTCTCTCTCTCCTCTATCCTCTCCCTTCTCCCATGCACTGCTCTCCATCTCTCTTTCTGCGATGGCGAGGGAGCGGTGGCAGCCGGCGGCCCAGCAGCGACACGGGCCCGGGCGGCCGCGCCCGGCGGGCGGCCCGCGCGCCAGGCACACGCCGGATACGCGGCGGCGGCTCAAGGCCGGACGCGGCCGCGCGCACACGCCGGACGCGGCGGCGGCAGCCCCCGCCGGACGCGGGCTGCGCGGCCGGGGAGCGTGCCGGAGGCCGCGACTCCCTCCCTCCCCTCCTCTCTCCCCTTCTCCCCGGCACAGCGGGCGGCCCCCTCCCCTCTCCGGCACGGCGGGCGGTCAAGCGCCTCCCCTGCGCGGCGCGGGCTTGGGGCGGAGCTCCCCGCGCGGCGGAGCTCCGCCTGCGCCAGCTGGGCCGGGGCCGGGCGCCCGCCCCTTGGCCCAGGGCGCTCTTCCGGCGCCGCCGCACCCGCCTGGCGAGGTCGCTGCCGCCGAGCGCGAGGAGCGAGCGCGGGCGAGCGCGGCCGGGCCGCGGCCGGAGCGCTTCGGGGTCCTCCTCCTCTCTCCTACGGCTCGGGCGGCGGGACCGCCATGGCGGCCTTCCCTCTCCTCCTCGGCGGACGGAGTCGTCGCCTTCTCCCAGCCGGGAGCGCGCGGCGGCTCGAGCGGCGGCCGAGCACGCGAAGCGGTGGCGGACGGAGCACGCGGGCGGGCGGCGGCCTCCCTCCGCGTCCGGATTGACGAAGACGAGCGGCGTCGAGGACGCCGAGCGCTTCGCCCCACCTGCGCCACGCGGCCCACGTAGCGCATGGACGCTACGACGCTACCTTGGCGTGCGGGCGGGCGAGACCTCCGGCTGACGCGGCTGTTTCCCGGACAGCAGTGCGGCGTTTTCCATCCGGGAAATCCTTTACCGTGTGTGCATCCCGGGTCCAGTGCAGATAGTCTTATTACCTGTACTAAGCCCCTTTTGGATTGAAATATTTTTTTCATGTAAAAATCAACCGACTCTTATGAAATTCTTGCACAATTCTTGTGAACATTTTGTGTTTCAAAGGAGTCCTAAATGTGTGTGTTTTTTTTTTTTTTTTTTGGTGACCGAGAGACAAAATAGCCCAATTAGTGCAAACATGTTTATTGAGCATATGTTTATTATGCCGAAGACTGTTGACATCAATTATGCTTATGTTTACATGTACTATGGCAACAAACTGATAACCATGATAAATTATATCATTCATGCATAGACAAGACAAATAGTTACATAGATGAATCGCTATTGGATTAGCTAGGATCACACTTCCTCCCTTGGCCTTGGGACAAAACCAAGGTCAAGGATAGAAGGGAACCTAGCAGTACATCTTGAAAATAAACACAGACTACATTTGTGAAATAATAAATTTCTGTTAGAGCACATGATTATATCTAGATCCTAATGGGTATACTACCTAAAAACATAAAAGCAATAAACACCAAGCATGATGCTTTTTGACAAGGTTCAGCCATGTGTGGTGCCTACATCCTCAAGATATGGCTACGGATGCTCCTCACCAAAGAACAATTAGCACATACACCAGCATCAGGCACTCTTGTAGAGGCGCTGCCACCCAAACCAGTCTCAAAGTCATCTTATGGTTACAATAGGGGTTTGCCTCGTATTTATGCCCACTTATCCTCACAAGTCACAAACTAAAGCATAAAAAAAGGAACATTCTAGTTTCCATACATTTTTTTAAAAAAAAGAAAACTACAATATAAAATAACAGAAATACATTAAATGTGACGGATTACAAAAATAAATGTATTTTTTTATATAGGACGTAGGAGTAAAACATGTGAGGGTTTTTTTTTTGAGAAACGCAAAAAATATGAGGATGATACAGGCTAAATTGTACTGAGTTAAAGCTACGTGTTAATGGGCCTCCGCTAGTGATTTGTATTACTACTAACTGTTGTTGAGTTTGCTCCACGAAAGCAACAGCAGGGCCCTGCTAAGATTTGCCCAACCAAATTTGCGCCCAATTGGCAAATCTTTTCTCGGGTCATGTCTTAATGGACCTTGCAGGCCGCACACTTCGGCTCCCTCTTCCCCGCACGAAACAAACACATCACGGTCCTCTCTCTCTCTCTCAAAAAAAAAAAAAAAAAAATCACGGATCTGACAAACTTCCCGGTACATCTGCATAGTGCATATAAATCGCTTACTCCTTTCAGCATCCTCTCCATGTCTCTGTTGATCCTAGGTGCATATGTACGCTCGTCTCTTTTGTTACGTGCTCAATTAGTTGCTCTGGGTACTGGTCAGTGTCCATGAACAGCTGTGCTGATTTGGACATTTAGACTTTAGGAGGAAGAAACTAAACATGCAAGTCCGTTGGTACATGGTACCTAGCAAGCCAAAAAAAGGAGCCTGTCAGTTATGACTTCATTGCATGCTTTATTAGTAGAGGTTTGGTTGGACACCGCCTCCAGTGAGTGGTTGGAACAAACATTGCTGGTGACTGGTGAGAGGGAGCCACATCACTCCAAGGTTTTAGGTCAACCAGCCTATATGTCGTCAGTCACCTATGGCCTATGGCCAGGCCTCTCCCAGTTCTCAGCGGAATGTATCAATGCGTTTCCAATGGAGATGCATAGCCTGAAGAGTCCTCTCTGAATTTCTGAAGAAGACAGAAAGGTCTGCGCACGTTGGCAAACTGCAAGCATGCGTCTTGGTTTGGCTCACGCATCTTCAGAGAAAACGAGAAGATGACACCAAAATGGTTCACGGCTATTGCTAGTCTCTGGTATCTTGTCACCAATTGCTAGCTGGGGTTTGTTTTTCTTCTTGTGCTGGAAAGTATCTATCAAAACCATGCTGGCAGAGTAGCAGCCCAACTCGACAATGGCGACAAGAAATTCAAAACTGGTAGCCAAAGCAAGATATCTAGATGAATGTGGACCTTCACTGTTCGCTCCCTGTGCCTTGTCCGTGCAATTGGGAATTCAATGGCGTCTTGCGGCAAGACCACGCCATGTCCGGCGAGATCATTCAGAAAAAATTTTCGATAAAGGATTTAAAATCCGGCCTCTAAAATGGCCACTTGGACTTCTGTAATGGCCAGTCTGGTGCTAATGAGCAGTCCGTACTGTTCATCATCCATGGCGCCCATATGCTATTTTATGGTCTTCCTTTCAAATTATTGGAGGCGGCTTGAAGAAGTCTTTCGCAACGTGATTGTCACAATTTCCCCACTAGTGTACGATCTAGGAACTGAAAGGCAATGGCATTAATAAGAGGCAATGGCATTAATAAGCTGCATTGAGCTGTAAGCTATTAGCTATCATCAGCCTATCTCAAGGGAGATGCTACCATATGGTCGGTCTCATGGGTGTGTACAGCGAAGCTTGAGGTGCAGTGACACAAGGCACGTTGACGTCTCAGCTAGAACGACCTGAGTGGTGAGCACCTTAATATCCTCTGCAGCCGACAGAGCGTTTCTGCTCGGGATGGGAAACATGGGATGAGTGGACATACCATGCAGAGAAGTTTAGTGCTCTAAGTCATAAACTGCTACTAGTAGTTGATCTATCATGTAACGTGACATTAACATGCCAACACACAAAAATATGGTAATTTCAGCAAATTATTAAGGAGGACAGAGTTGATGAGCGAGAAAAGAATTAATTTGGGAAAGAATCTAAAGGACGAGCGCCAAATTCCGCCGAATAATTTTGATTTGTCTACCGACACTAAAAAGGTTCCATTCACTACTAAATTAGTGGGATGCTCCTAGTATTTTTAAGTAGTAGTAAAATACTATCATTTTTTATAGCATAAGGGAATGTTCACTAGGAGGCATTTAGTAGGGAAATTTTATACTAAATTTTAAATACCAAAATACTAGGAGAAGCCTACTTCACTACGAGAATTAGAGAAATCTAGTTGTGATTGATACATGAAAGTGGTGCGGAGGAAGTGCTGTAGCTGTGGAGTAAGCATCTAGCAGCTCAAAACCTTTCTCGCCTGCTTCTAAGCGAGGTGAGATCCAGCGATTGAGTTTGCTCACGGGTCTATCAATGCCAAGCACTTCGGCGATGAACGCCTACGAGGCCAAGCCCAGTGCGTTCAACGTCGAAGCACTGGAAGCCTAGAATCGCCCTTCCAGGACACTGCAAAGGAGTCACGTCGGCATAAATGGAAGCGCAAGCCCCTCCGTCTTGGTGCTTTTCTTGGTTTTCTACTATTTATGTAAAATATTGATCCATGTGTCTGTATGCTAAGTTTGGTCCAGTTCGCGGTTCTAGTTCTGTAGAGGACGCTAGCGAGGAGCGTGCTGTTTGTTTCAAACTTTTCTACATAATATAAAGATGCGCAAATATTTTATCCTAAAAAAAAAAGTTCTATTGATACGTTGGCCTTGGACCCACCTTCAGTCTCACAAAAAGTCAAAAACTGGTGTGTGGTAGAGCATGGACATGTCCAGCAGCCTGTGCCTTGTGGTGGAGGTTCTCCTCCTACCGAATCATGACAAAGCCAGGAATATAATTTCTTGACAAAGGCAGGTTAGAGAACACATTCCCGACGTGGTAGGTAAAGGATAACGAAAACATCCAATCATCCTTGGGAGTTGATCGATTCAACGAACAGTGGTTGGCCACCAGCAAAAAGCAGGAGAACAACCACCCGCCAGGCACAGCGCAACTACTCTCACACATGGACATGAGCCATGGCCGTCTCTTGCACTCCTTTGCGTCAACTCTCGCACATGGACATGAGCTATGGCTGTCTCGTGCACTCTTCCGCATCATGCTGTCCTTGTTTCAGAAGCAGACAACCATCAGCGACTCCGATTCGAGCCCTGTACTGTACATGACATGAACAGTCCGACAACTCAACTCAGGCTAGTTGTCAAGGAACTTCTCATGCACCTTTATATTATAGAACAAAATAATTAATTTACTTCATCCCCCAGCTTATACAAGTTAAAACCATCAAAAGTTTGAGTAGCTGCAACAGCCAAGAACATGCACACACTGCAGGCCATGGCGTCGCAGCTGCGGAACACAACAACATTCACATGAACTGTTACTACTAGTACAAGGCAACGGGTAGATAGAGAGTGTATCTTCTGCTAGTCTGATTGTAAATACTTCACAAAGATCTTGAAATGAACTGTCTTGAGCCGCTATACTTTTGTTTTTCTTCTGTATACCTTGGCTTCCCTGCTCCTGTGCAATGCAGGCCTGAAGCAGGTGGCAGCTCAGCAGAGCGGCAGGGGCTCGCCGTTCCACTCCTTGAGGCACTCGAGGAGCGGGTCGATGTGCTTGCGCTGGTTGATGGCCACGAGCACCTTGTTGAGCTCCTCGCCGGGCGACCTGGTTTTCTCGCCGGTGAGGTACTCGGTGCCGACCTCCTCGCGCACGAACCGGTACAGCGGGTAGGACCGGCACTCCTTGATCCTGTTGGGGACCAGCGGGTTGCCGCTCTCCACGGCGGCGCGCGCGGCCTCCACCTCCTTGGGCAGCGCGGCGCGGACCTGCTGCTCGAACTCGGCCACCTTGGCGAAGATGGACGTCTCCGCGACGCGCTCGGCGTCGCCGTTGGCCAGCGCGTGCTCGATCAGCACCGCGCGGAGCTTCTGCATCAGCGGGTAGTTGGGGCTGCACGGGTCGTCCGCGTACGCGAACACCGCCTCCCGGTCGATCGCCGTCTGCAGGTCCTTCTCGCAGAAGCGCGCGTTGTGGAGCCCACCCCGGGCGTTGAGGCTCAGGGTCTTCTTGGCCACCTGCGTCACGCAGTTCTTCACGGCGGCCTTGACGTTCTCCTCGATGTGGCGGAGGTCGATGGCCTGGCACAGCGCGATCAGGAACGTGGACGTCATGAGCTTCAGGATGTCCACGGCCTCGGCGGTCTTCCGGGAGGAGATGAGGCCCAGGGAGTTGACGTCCTGGTTGTGCTGCTCCGCGCTCTGGACGTGGTTGGTCACCGGGTTGCCCAGGAACTGGAGCTCAGAGCAGTAGGAGGCCATGGCGATCTCGGCGCCCTTGAAGCCGTAGTCCAGGCTCGGGTTGCGCCCGCCGGACAGGTTGGAGGGAAGGCCGTTGTTGTAGTAGTCGTTCACCAGCTCGGAGAACTGCGCGAACATGAGCTTGCCGATGGCGGCGAGGGCAAGGCGGGTGTTGTCCATGGACACACCGATGGGGGTGCCCTGGAAGTTGCCGCCGTGGAGCGCCTTGCCGCGGGACACGTCGATGAGCGGGTTGTCGTTGACGGAGTTGATCTCGCGCTCGATGGACTTGGTGGCGAAGCGGATGACCTCGATCTGCGGGCCGAGCCACTGCGGGGAGGTGCGGAGCGCGTATCTGTCCTGCTTCGGCTTCATCAGCGGGTCGAGCTCGCCGAGCTTCTTGGCCAGCTTCATGTAGGAGCTGCCTTCCAGGACGTGCTCCATGATCGCGGCGGCCTCGATCTGCCCCGGGTGGTGCTTGAGCTTGTGCGTCAGGTGGTCGGTGAACTCCGGGCTTGCCGGTCATGACCTCGCAGAACACCGCGGAGATGACCTCGGCCATGACGGCGAGCACGTTGGCCTCGAAGAGCACGGTGGACGCGAGGCCGGAGCCGACGGCCGTGCCGTTGACCATGGCGAGCCCTTCCTTGGGCTGCAGCTCGAAGAAGCCGTGCTCGATGCCGGCGATCCTGAACGCCTCGGCGGCGTCCACCTTCCTGCCGTCGGGGGCGACCGCGACGGAGTTCTGGCGGCCCGTGATGAGGCCGGCGATGTAGGAGAGCGGGACGAGGTCGCCCGACGCGGTGATGGTGCCCCGCAGCGGCAGGCACGGCGTGACGTTGGCGTTGAGCAGCTTGGCGATGGCCTCGAGGATCTCGAAGCGGATGCCCGAGTAGCCCTGGAGGAGCGTGTTGATGCGCACGAGCATCGCCGCGCGGGTGGCCTCGGCCGGCAGCACGTGGCCGTCGGCGCCGGTGCCGAAGGCGCCGGCATTGAGGAATCTGTCAGATGGAAAGCAGACAAAGTAGAGGTCAATTCGGAGCCGCGAGTGGTGGGATCGCTAAAACATTGATGAACAATAGTAATAAACTTGCAGTTGTCAGGGTCAGGGTATACGGTAAACTTGAACATTATTGTAATTTGGATCAAACAAGAATCAGCCGACGGCCGACTTAAGAGTTTAGTTTATGATGTTGTATTCCATGTTTTAGAGTAACTGCTTAGTCAGACGCGGTTTTGGTAGAGAGGTACAGACCGAGTAATAACGAACGAAAATATATGGATTCCTACAGAGGGACAGATACTACATGTAGTTGTCGGTGCCAGTAAAATATTCTTTGCTTCATTTTGCCAGCCAGCTTGGTCTACAGAAGCTTCCCGGATATGGGCAGCTTGAAACTTTGAAATGGAATATTTCCACATGCTATGAGTAGTTGACTGCTTAATGTTTTTTTTTTTTTTTTTTTTTGCATTATCTGTTGCGCCATGGTTGGTTGTTTCATTGATGACACGCTCATGTTGCAGTTGTTTATAATATAATATCACAAAATGCAACAACTCATGTTGCTGGGCCTGGGCTGTGGTAAAAACGTGTTCCAGCTCTGAAGGTGCTCATGATCCGATGACCGTGTGTGTCGGCCGCGCTGTACACGAGCAACTCGTGCGACGTGAGCTCTCGCAACGCGCGGGCGGCGCCGGGCGTAAGCGCGATCGCGATCGCAGCGGCTCACCTAAACTTTCAGCGGCGACGTGACGGGCGCGAACCCCCCGGTTCGGCGGCAATCTCTGTCCACCGCGAACCGCTACCCACCCACAGTAGCCTACTACTGCCTACCCACGTCGTTGCCATGTGCGGCCGGGGGCTACGCGGAGGTGGGGCCCAAGATTCACTTTGGCCGTCCACGCGGCCGCGACACGAGCAAGATGACGATGGCACCAGCCGGCGATTTGCCAGACGACTCTCGCTTGGCTCGAGCTGGGGTGTTTGGATTCCACTGGCAAATTTTTTGCCCTCGAGCTGAAATCAAAACTCAAAACTTTTACAGCTGATTTGACAATCCTTCCAGTAGTAGTACTTAAAAAATTTGTCTGGATCGGAGTTCGTAATTTGTTTTTTTTATTATATTTAAAACCCTACGAAACCAAAACGACCAGCTATCTAAACACGCCAGTCAAAACTCAAAACTACAGCTACTCCTTCCAGTAGTAGTACTACAGCAGTCTCCCGGTCACTTGTTGAGATCCGAGATCCCAAATCCCCGGGCGGGAGCCAAATTTGGTAGGCTGCGCTGGCGGTGAGCCGGTGAGCGAGCTTACCGGCCGCGGACACCGACGCTCGGAAAGCACGGGGTTTCCGCTTCCGCCCCTGCCGAGCTGTCGAGCCCAACTTTTGGTCGGTGGGACAGGGGTGGCCCGCCGAACGGTGGCAGTGGCACCCGAGCTAGGACTATCTATCCATGGCGTCTGCTCCTGCTGTCGCGTGTCGTTCGGTGCATCCTACTGGGCTTGAATGTGTACTGAACTGCCACACAGCCGGATGTTTTCTTTATTTCCATTTGTGCGGTACGACTTTTAGAAGAAAGATTGACACTTCCCTCTGTCCTATGGATTTTATCGTTGGAAAACCGTACCCCCCTCACAAACACGTTTTTCAAATGACATACTTCATGTGACACGGAGGGAGTCCTAGTGGTTTATTTGTACTTGTAAAAGTTATAAACCATCTACTAGTAGTACCGATTAAAATTTTTTGAGGTAGGTTACGTTTATTGCCAACCTACCAACGACCTAGCTACTACTAGTGCTACCTAACACCATGAAAAAAAAAGGAATAATATTTTTTTTTTTGATTCAGTATAATAACTGATGGGATCCCGTGCAGGAGTAAACAACTAGCTGGAGCACATGCAGGCGCAGCTCGCGCGACGCTGCCGTGCAGGAACTCGTGAATAAACCACCATTCATAGCTGTTTGCTGGGATCATCTAATCTAATCTAGTATTTGGAAACTACTAGTATTCCAAACTGATTACTACTAGTAGTAACTAGGCTCAGAATTTTTTTGAACTGCTGTGTAAAAAACGAAAGGAAATCAAGCTCGAGCTCGAGCTCGGTGTGGGGGCCTCACCTGATGAGCTCCCTCTGGAGCGCGCCGCCCTCCTTGGTCCTCCGGTGGGACGTGGCGCCGAACCCGGTGGTGACGCCGTAGCTGTCGGTGCCGTTCATCATGCTGCTCATGACCCAGTCGCTGCTGGCCTTGACGCGGGCGCGCGCGGACTCGTCGAGCTCGACGCGGGCCTCGCCGCCGCCGCCGCCGGCCGCCACGGCGGCCACCTGCGCGATGCTGAGGCTGGCGCCCTGGATCTTCACCACCGGCTCGCGGAACTCCGCCACCATCCGCTTCACCTCCTCCAGGTGGCTCCCGGCCAGGTCCTCCGCGGCCTTGCCCCAGTTCAGCGGGTCGGCGGCGCGCGGCGCCGCCGCCGCCGCCGACATGCACAGGCCCTCGCCGTTCAGGGAGCGGACGAGCCCGGTCTCGCACTCCATTGCTGTTGTCGGGGGATCGGACGACGACGACGAAAGCGGAAGAAGAAACTAGCTAGCTGGGGGAAGGGGAATTAATTAAAGAAAGCTACACAAGAGGAGTAGTGCTGCTGCACTGCTGCTGCTAATGGCGGAGGATTATTAGTAGTACAGCTAATTGCGTGCACAGCTAGCAGTGCTGCTGCAGAGGGAAGAAGAGCTTCGTGGGGCTCTTCCTGAGGAGAAGTGGTGGGGGAGGAGGGGGCTTAAATAGCGTGGCCTCGCGTGGGCAGGAGGTTGTTGGGGTCAGAGACTGGCGTGGCGTGGGGGTAGGTTGTTGGCGGGCCGAGCTGACTCCGCGACCGACGCCGGCCTGGCCTTGGGTTGGGTTGGATGGGCCGGCCAACCATCCCCGGTGCGCGCCACGCGAGTGGCCAGCGCGGCAGCTTGGCCCGGTCGTCTCGTCGCGTGGCGTGGCCGCCTGCCGGCCGTCCGGTCCGCCCGCCGGGAGGGAAATAGGACACTGACCCGGCGCCGGCCCGTCGTTGGCTCGCTCTGGTTGCAGCTGGACGGGACGACGGGCGCACCGCACCAGCTGCCGTTGCGTTGCGTTGCGTTGCGCCCCAGCACAGCAGAGCGCGCTGGTGGTGGGTGGGTGGCCACTGAGTGCGACGCGGTTGGTGGGGGAGGGCCGTGTGTGTGGACGCGAGCTATTGCCAAGTCTCTCACGGTCTCGGTCAGTCGGGTTGGTCCGGTCCGTCGCGCGGACAGTACACACGCAACCGCTTGGAGATTGGACACACGCTGCAATACAAGCGTGCGTGCGAAATGGCACGAAATGACGAGTCCACTTCGGTGCATGAGCAGCAGCACTCACGAGTCCCACTCAGCTGCGGGCGGTGCGGCCTGTAGCCATAGGGCATCATCAAGTACAGATCAAATATTCAGAAACTGCACGCTTCTTTTGGTTGCAATTTCTGTCTGCTGATCGAGAACTGGCAGATTGGATAAAAATGCATTTGCAGAGAAAAGAAATGGAGACTCAAGGATCGCGAGGTCGGTCAAGTTGTCCCATCCGATTCCGCACCAGCAGGAGAACTTCCAAGGAAAGGAAGGCGCTCCTCCAGTCTCCAGATCTGGCGCAGCAACCTGTTAGCTTCACCAGCATGCACTAGCCACATGAAGCACTTCGTTGTATGAACCAAATTGCGATAAACAATTCACTTAAAAATGTTCGTGCCAGACACACTCATTGACGTCCCGAAGTTCAGAGAACCCTATCATGATTCATGAAGATTCCGCGCTTCTAACCTTTTGGATTGGACGAATGCATGACGCACGTATTATATTGATATATTCCGATTCCTTTCAAACCCCTCCCCGAAGGGCGTATTATCTATTATGCTATTGGGCAGGTACAAAGCAGGTGCTGCAAGGCAACATGCCAACAACATCTATGCAATGCACGAACTGCTACTCTTTTTGTTTTTTCAAAGCGGTGGTCTAGTTTTTTTTCTTCCTTTTTTTTAGGTAGCAGCCTTGCTATCACACGGTTGGTAACAGAACGGAGTCTAGAGACAGACTCGGCGGCCATCAGCCAGATCATTTCGTAGTGGGCGGCGACTAAAGCAGGCACACACGACTATTGTTTGAAAGGAAGACACAAAAGGTGACCATATTCGTGCTACTGATTGTTCTTTGTTTTACATTTCAGTGATACTTTCAAACAATTGGATGTTCCACCTCTTTATGGTCAAGGCTTTAACTCTCCATCTCTTGGTGGCTTGTCAATTGCTGCATGTCTTCCACGTTTTTAGGGCAGTTAGAGTGATGTTGTCTCAAATATCGTACTCCCACCATGTCCCTAAAAGAAGTCATTTTGAACTGTGGCACGGTCTCCGAAACATATATTCGACATCTTGTTTTATAAAAATTTATATTTATTGAAAAGTGATATATAATATTTTTATGAAAGTATTTTTGAAGACAAATCCATTCATATAGCTTTTGCATTTTAAAACTCAACAATTTAAACATGATTTATATTCCTATTGTTGAAGACCAGCCTTGTCCAAAACAACTTCTTTTAGAAACACATAGGGAGTAGGTGGTATCATGCAGTGCCACATAGTCATAAGATAATTGAACAACCAAAATATACAATCGGTTTACTTTTAAATTGTCTTATAGTAATTTAATTATCCATAATTTATGCAATCAACAAGAAAAGTTTGTGAATTAAATAATACAATGCTAAAATAGTTGTCTCATAGTCCTAATTTATTTTTATCTTATGATCTAGTTATTTCAAGAAAAAACCACCTCTTTCTTTCCTTAGGCTATATTCAAGTAGATCTCACTGAGTGAAGATTAACACTAGAGAGGGTGATCACCTCTTGCTTTGGCTTTCCACTTTCTAAAGGGAGCACAAAGGGTGGAGACTAAATTTTAACCTTGTAAAGATGTTCCTGTGATCAATAAATCAATTTGTCCTCTGAAATTTTGAGTTCAATCTTTGCCTCTCCTCTCTTTTCTTTGTTTTTGGTTTGTTTATGTGACATTTCTTGAAGTTCTTCGATGTGAGGATTCGGCGAATGTTTAAGGTTGATCTTTTGGTGCTATGACCTCCGGTAACTCATTTACCCACTGGTTTGAACATTTTTTTCCCATGTGAACCCTAAAAATCAATTTTAGATAAAAGTAGAGAAAACCTCAATAAGAGCGAAAATCTTTGATTCTTGTTCATGCTTGAATATTTCTGGAGAGACCTTCACCATATATTAGACAAGCTCTCTACCAAGTCTCACTTTGGAGTTGTTTTGAATCGATTGTGAATTTTTGGAGAAAGTTCATAGTAGCCTTTTTATACCATACAACAGATTTGGTGGTCCGGTATTTTCGACTTGTGATTTTTTAGGATTTTCTGGGAAGTGCATGCTTATGGTGGTGTAAACCTCTGGTTTAAATTTTAAAATTTTTGGAGACCTTTTTATTGTGCTTTTTCCCTCGTTCTTGCTTGATTTGCTGCTCCTTCCGAAGGTCAGTAGGCACCCATTTATTACTTGATCTTAGTGAAAATAGTGGTCGTGTCATTTTTGGTCTTTTAATTTTGTTTATAAAACAGTTGTTTTATGAAACAATTACCTTTTTTATTTATCTCTCCTTTTTCTTTGTGTCATTAAAATTTGTAGTATATAACATGTAACCACGTACTTGCTCTAATCAGTAAACACACGATTTGGTGTGGAAAAAAATCTTCACTACCGGTAAGATTCTAAAGTCAGTTATGTGCTCGTAGGCCCTAGTCCAAGTTCCCGCTGTATGTCTGTATGTCAGCAATAGGCCCTAGTCCAAGTTCCCGCTGTATGTCAGACACGATTTAGCTCCGGCCACGTTGAGTGCGCGGATGAAACAGGCGCCACCCTTTTAATGAGTTTCAGTGCCCAATGGCACCAAGCGGTCGCGCAGCACGTGTTGTACTTGTACACGATGTATTTAGACTCAAGGCAAACGGTGGCCTAAATGTGCTGTTGGCACTAACAATGTCCTCGCCCACCTAGTTATTATATCATTGTTTGTAGTTTCTAACCTAACTCACAAAGTCTGATGAATTGGATCTTTCTCGTTTACAATCAAAATTGTCTATTTTGTAAAATTGTTAAAATATGAAATGGATCCCATGATTAGTTTCTCTCATTGGGATGGTAAAAAAACATATATGGAGTGTTTAATTTAGAATCTAGATCAAGAAGAGGAAAATGCTCCAACATCGAAAGTTTTGACACATGTCGGAAGTTCCGATAGATATGGAAAGTGGGAACTTCCAAGAAACCTAAGTAAACATGTTTGGTGCCGGGGGTCATCCCTATGTCAGAGGTTCCGATAAATGTCAAAAGTTTCAACTACATCAGAGGTTCCGATAAATGTCAGAAGTTTCAATGACAAACTTTGGAACTTCCAACAAACCTAAAAAAACTTATTCAAATCTAACCTTCTGCATTCTGAACCGAGCTATTCGAGACTCATGCGAAACTTGAAAAAGATGTTATTTGAGACTCATGCGAAACTTGAAAAAGATGTCTTGAAAATGTTTTCTACTGGATAAGATCACTCCTTCTATATACTAGTATAGTAGAGGATCATGGTTGATTGAGGGATCTAACATCTAATCGATCTTATTTACATCTATTACTCTTTTTTTGCCCTAATATCTTTCAACCTCCATGTTGTTGTTCATCGCTTGATCCGACGATCAAGTATGACGTCCTAAACTTGCTCGCCAACCTAAAGCAATCCGATGACATTATTGGTGATAAGAGGTTTAAAGCTTCTTTTGCTAGTTTGTCCGAAAACAAGCCGTTCTTTGTCACGTAATTATGATTGGTTATTCTTCAGTGGTTTGCTCATAAAACTTGTCGTTCTTCACCATAAAGTAGTTATCCGGACGTGTTCATCAATCCGTGGAGATACGTGCAATCTAGACCGGTTATGGCCCACGTCATAAGAGCAAAGGAATTAGAAAACACAAGTTACTTTGAATTTTTCTACCCACCTAAATTTTCTTGTTTTGGATTTTATATATCTAACATATCTGGTTAATCGCTACTCATCTAAACTGTGGACCTAGACCTTTAGAGATAGAGAAAAACCGATGTTTACCAAAGAATTACAAGACTCCGGTCCACAGTTCTACACTTCTCCATCCCTGTATTATGTTTTTAAGCAAAATGAAGTGTTTTCTGTTGTCATAACAATTACCTTTAGATTTAGACATAAAAGAATTCGGGTCTCCCATATCCATGGATGAATGGTTATAGCCGTTTTTTACAAACAAAGATACTTAAGATCTAGCTCCAATAACTAAAACTTTAAACAGAAACGAAAATGACCACCCAGATTAAACCAAAGGTAATTGTCACCATTCCAGCTTTCCCAGTTTACTCTTGCCAGCAACTAGAAGGTTGACGAAGTTCTTCGCCTCTGATGGATGGGTTTTTTTTTTTTTTTTTTTTTTTTTTTTTTTTTTTTGCCGTGTTGGGTATCAATGTTAAATATATTGTGTGGAGTGAGCGAAACTTTGTAATAGTTTTGGATTGATACCTCTTTTTTAAAGAGGTATGAAGCCGGATTTTATCTGTTATCCAAATAAAGCTGTCAAGACATAATAATAACAATGATGGAATATAGATTTATTGGAAACTCTTGGAGATCTCTAATTCATAAGAATGGAATACAGTCATTAGCCTCTGCTACCCACGCAAAAATAAAGGAAGAAGAAAAAAAAATGATTTCGAACTATTGAACAATGAACACTCCTTTCTCCGTATCCGTTTCTCTGTTCAGCAGATGGGCAGGGGCTCGCCGTTCCACTCCTTGAGGCACTCGAGCAAGGGGTCGATGTGCTTGCCCTGGTTGATGGCAACGAGCACCTTGTTGAGCTCCTCGCCGGGAGAGCGCGTCTTCTCGCCGGTGAGGTACACGGCTCCGACCTCCTCGCGCACGAAGCGGTAGAGCGGGTAGGAGCGGCACTCGGTGATTCTGTTGGGTATCGCCGCCGTGCCGTTCTCCACAGCCGCCCGTGCGGCCTCCACCGCCTTGGGCAGCGCCGCGCGCAGCTCCTCCTCGAACTGGGCGACCTTGGCGAACACGGATGTCTCGGCGTCGAACTCGGCAGCGCCATTGGCGAGGGCGCGCTCCACGAGCACGTTGCGAAGCTTCTTCATGAGCGGGTAGTTGGCGCTGCAGGGATCGTCGGCATACGCGAACACCGCCTCGCGCTCGATCTCCTGGAGCAGGTCCTTCTCGCAGAAGCGGGCGACGTGGAGACCGCCGGTGGAGTTGGTGCTCAGAGTCTTCTTGGCCACCGTCATCACGCAGCTCTTGACGGCGCTCTTGACGTTCTCCTCGATGTGCCGCAGGTCGACGGCCTGGCACAGCGCGATCAGGAACGTCGAGGACATGAGCTTCAGGATCTCGACCGCCTCAGCCGTCTTCCGGGAGGAGATGAGTCCGAGCGAGTTCACGTCCTGGTTGTGCTGCTCCGCGCTCTGCACGTGGTTGGTGACCGGGTTCCCCAGGAACTGGAGCTCAGAGCAGTAGGACGCCATGGCGATCTCGGCGCCCTTGAAGCCGTAGTCCAGGCTGGGGTTGCGCCCACCGGACAGGTTGGAGGGCAAGCCGTTGTTGTAGTAGTCGTTGACGAGCTCGGAGAACTGCGCGAACATGAGCTTGCCGATGGCGGCAATGGCGAGACGGGTGTTGTCCATGGACACCCCGATGGGCGTGCCCTGGAAGTTGCCGCCGTGAAGAGCCTTGCTCCGGGCGACGTCGATGAGCGGGTTGTCGTTGACGGAGTTGATCTCGCGCTCGATGGACTTGGTGGCGGCACGGATGACCTCAATCTGGGGGCCAAGCCACTGCGGCGACGTGCGGAGCGCGTACCGGTCCTGCTTGGGCTTCATCAACGGGTCGAGCTCGCCGAGCTTCTTGGCAAGCTTCATGTACGAGCTGCCCTCCAAGATGTGCTCCATGATGGCAGCAGCCTCGATCTGTCCCGGGTGGTGCTTGAGCTTGTGGGTCAGGTGGTCGGTGTACTCCGGCTTGCCGTTCATGACCTCGCAGAACACGGCGGACAGGACCTCGGCGAGGACGGCTAGGATGTTCGCCTCAAAGAGCACCGTGGAGGCGAGCCCCGAGCCCACGGCGGTGCCGTTCACCATGGCAAGGCCTTCCTTGGGCTGCAGCTCGAAGAAGCCGCCTTGGATGCCGGCGATCTTGAACGCCTCAGCGGCGTTCACCTTGCTGCCATCGGGGGCGACCGCAACAGAGTTCTCGCGGCCGGTGACGAGGCCCGCGATGTATGACAGCGGCACGAGGTCGCCGGACGCGGTGACCGTACCGCGGAGCGGCAGGCACGGCGTGACGTTGGCGTTGAGCAGCTTGACGATGGCCTCGAGGATCTCGAAGCGGATGCCGGAGTAGCCCTGGAGCAGGGTGTTGATGCGGACGAGCATGGCCGCCCTCGTGGCCTCGGCGGGCAGGACGTGGCCGTCGGTGCCGGTGCCGAAT
The DNA here is from genome assembly GCA_015844335.1 of Chrysopogon serrulatus. Classification (NCBI taxonomy): domain Eukaryota; kingdom Viridiplantae; phylum Streptophyta; class Magnoliopsida; order Poales; family Poaceae; genus Chrysopogon; species Chrysopogon serrulatus. The sequence goes on along the minus strand of JADLZL010006886.1, from coordinate 72,364 downwards.
GCGCCGGCGTTGAGGAACCGGATGAGCTCCCTCTGGAGCGCGCCGCCCTCCTTGGTGCGGCGGTGGGACGTGGCGCCGAAGCCGGTGGTGACGCCGTAGCTGTCGGTGCCGTTCATCATGCTGTTCATGACCCAGTCGCTGCTGGCCTTGACGCGGCCACGGGCGGACTCGTCGAGCTCGACCCGGGCCTCGCCAGCGCCGGCGGCGACGGCGGCCACCTGCGCGATGCGGAGGCTGGCGCCCTCGATCTTGACCAGGGGCTGGCGGTACTCGGCGACCATCCGCTTCACCTCGTCCAGGTGGCTGCCCATCAGCTCCTCCGCGGCCTTCCCCCAGTTAAGCGGGTCGGCGCGGGGCGTCGCCATGCACAGGGACTCGCCATTGGCAGTAACGTTGCTCTTCTCGCACGCCATTGCAAGCACAGAGAACTACTAAACCGCCGATGAAGCTTTGGATCCTAGAAATTCCGATCAGTGAGGTATGGATTGTTGGGAAGCTTGGAAGGAGAGCTAGTGTTGCGCTAGGATTTGGTAGTGCAGCTCTTCCTGGAGAGAACTGGCCGGAGCGGCGAGGTTTAAATAGGCTTCCGGCGAGGGAGCTGGTGGTGTGGACTGTGGACACTGGTCCAAGACGACCAACCGCAATGAGCAGATAACAAGTAAGAAAAGAAAAGAGAACACAAACATGTGCTAATCTTTGGAGCCAGGTGTTCGGAAATTTCGTGTTCATGGCTGGGGCAGGAAGCTCGGTCGCCGGGCTGTGGTTGGTGCGCATCAGGACTGAAGACCAAGAGTTGGTGAGGACGCGACTGCAGTGGCGCACGCTTGGCTTTGGCTTGGTTTCTACGTCGTCGCTCTTGTTGTCACAAAAAAAAAAAAGGAAAATGGTCCTCGCTCTCAACTTCATATATGGAAAAACAAAAAAAGCTTTCTCGATCTCTGACTGAGGTGCGCTCTTTCGACTGTGTTCTGTCTTCGCGCTGAATGCTGTTACTTTCGACCCTTGGTGGTTGTGGTGCTGCAGTTCAGTTTGAACGAGATGCTCGATGAACTGTTTTGTTGTCCATACTTACAGTGGATGCAGTGTTTTATGTCCTTTGTTCTTTTTTTTTATTTCTTTGCTCTTCTGCAGATAATCAGTCATCATCTTGTCATGCTTGCGATTTATAGAAGAGTAATGTCTTTTCTTTGAAAACAAATACTAGTGTTCTCCAAGAAATATAGCTCCCTCAAACTTTTTCTGACGATAGAGAAAAGTCCGCCTTTTCTGGGTTGGTAGGAGCTCATGACAGAGTTCCAAACTTCCAATTGCTAGGCCATTGGTGTTTCTTACTCTTCGAAAATTCAGCAAGAAAATTGCTGTATAAATATGCATATGTTATGTAAAGAAAACTCCCACTTTCTGTTTAATACCACAACATTCCATGACATCAAATAATTTAAATCATCTAATTCTTGTTTTTCAGCTGAATTTGTTTGTCTATTAGAGTCTTCATATTTGTCCAATTATCATAATTTTATATATATGAATAATATAATTAATATAATAATTTTAGAGACTGTGCTATATCAAATTGTGTCTTATAATTTAAGAGTATGTTATCTATGTGTCTATTATCTTAATAAAACTTAAATGTGTCTATTATCTTAATAAAACTTAAAATGCTAACAAAGGTCACCATGTCCATCGAGAGGTCTATACTTTACCACTCTTAAACCATACTTCATGTTCATGCGAGGTAGAACAACTCATATCTAGGAATGAAGAGTTTGATTCCTATGTGCATTGGGTTCTCTTGTAACACACAAACACGTTTGTTACTTTGTTAGTATTATAAAAAGAATAACAATTAATAAAAGGATCGGTAAATAGATCAGGCTTATTTAGTGATTAACATCTTTGCCTAAAAAATGATTTGCGTGCAAGATAGCATGACATTGAATGATGATTGGAACTTGGTGACAACTACAGTCCGTGCATCTTCTATTCACCTAGTAGTGGCGGAGCCACGAATTATACATATATAATGGGGGCCATCAAAGAGTTTAACATATGAGAACTAAGTGTAGCTTAATTGTTTAGATTTTTGCTCTAGTATTAAGCTCTATTTTTCTAGATTTATTTCAGTATTTGATGATTTGACATGCTCGCTATTTTTCCATGGTAGACTACTATGTCTATTTCAAAATTCTGAAAATACTCATTGTGGAGTAGGATGTGTGTTTATTCGTAAAAGTGAGTGTGTGTACATGACTCAGTCTTAAAATCTATCATCTTAGTATTTTAAAAATGCTCGTAGTGGAGTAGGATGTATGTTTGTTCATAGAAATAAGTGTGTGTGCATGTAGGTGAGCATTTACATATATAATATGATTCACAATAAAAAAACTAATCACTGAATTATATTGCTAGTCAAGTATGCATTGAGTCAAATATAAAATATAATGAAACATAAGTATTTTAGTTAAACCAAAAATTTTAATAGATATATATGTCCTAATATATGGTGGATAAACAAATTCAAATAAATTAAAATACTCTATTATAATTATATGACATTCAATTCAATTTAGTTGTCTTGACAATATTTGTACATATATATAATAAAAATTTATTTATTATAATTTTTGATATAAAATAAACTATTAAACTGTATATATTTAAAACAGTTTATGTTGTGTTGGGGTGGGGGGGGGGCACAACCCTTGCCGGCCCCCTAGCTCCTCTGCCAGTGTCATCTAGCAAAGTGAGTTATGGGTATATGGTTTTAAGGCTGTAAGATGAAACGTGGTGAGCAACCCGTTTAAGTCGCCTAGGGACGTTTAAGGGATTATGGATTATGAGAAGAGATAATATGATATCATATGATCTATATATCTTATCTCTTATAAAGTCAATCTCTACTATAATTTATATCTCAACATGTAATCCACCTACATCACTTCTACTAATTGTAAGCATCATCTCCACTAATAGCTATGTCAACTTCATAATGTAACCTATCCACATCATTTTAACTTAATTTCATTCTAAATTGTTCGCAATCTTTACCAAACTTCAAAGCACGTTGCATAAAGGAGGGAGCAAAAAGAAAATGTAAAAGAGAAGAAGGACATAACATAAAAAAGCTCAGCCTACCAAGCAGCCTGGCATGTTGCACCACTTTTGGTCCTCAACCATCGTGAAGTCCCTTCTCACGCCACTAGTATAGTGCCCGTGCTAACGCTATGGTTTTATTCGGATATGCAAATTAGAACCACCCAAAAGATGTCACAAGCTAATACTTACTCAAATTACATTTAAATGATTTACATTGCAACTACACTGAAAGTGTTTTGAAGAAGCCAGTGCCTCATGAAGTGGTCGACCTAACAGGTGAAACATCGTAATACGGCTATACCAAAATTAGGATAACTCGAGCATTTACAAAGGTAAAAAACTGAGGGTTCTAGTACTGACTGAATGATGCAGGAGGTGAAGATATTCATAACAAGAACTTTATTGTTTAAGAATAGTTTTTTTAATCTAGATAATGACATAATTATTTGTAACATAGGCTCCTGGAAGCACTGCAGGTGAACAAGAAGATTGGAATAGTACTGAAGAACAAGAATGTTGCAGGCCTCTGAACATCCAAGAGACAACAGGCATATCTAAATGTATACGATGCATAATCAATATCTCATTGACTAAGAATAAACTGAAACTGAGATGTACGTGGCATCATCTCTGGTTCCTGAATCATGTACGTGGTGTGCTTGGATTGGAAGCAGAAGATCAAGGGAGGCCAAGCCAAACTTGCAAGGAGGATTGAAGAAGTTGCAGACGCACACCGCATGAATCTATTACTTGGATTAATCTCTACAAGCGTGTATGCAGTTACGAGGCTGATTCGTACCTCGATCTAGTGGATTGCTCGTTGCAGGACGTGGCCGATCAAGACGCGGTAGCCCTAGGTTGCCTTCCATCCAGTTCGCCAATGCCTGGGCAGTCGATGGAGAGATCTATCGCAACAGCAGGAGGAGCGGAGGCGCAGTCCCCACCGTCCCTGCCTGGTCCGACGGAGATCGCAAATGCAGGAGCAGGTGGGTGAGATCGCAAATGTAGGAGCAGGTGGGCGGTCGGTAGTCGACGTCGTCGGAGAAGGAGCAGGCGGGCGTACCTTGAGGATCGGCGGGGAAGAGCGTCTCGCATGGAGGGAGCGCGGCGGGGCAGCCTCGGCACTGGCTTCAACGCTAAAGCCTTTGATTCCTGACCGTTAGATCTCGCAAGGGTGATTAAGGGCTTTAGATTTAGATGATGTTGGATTCCTGGGTGTATTTTGTGGGGTGCGCAATGGTTGGAGGCCCTCAGCGGGAGAGGTATTTTTGGGTAGACGGAGTATAATTTAAGTATTCCATTATAGTAGAGATCATTCTAATAATTGCTGGTCTCATCATCTTGCACATCATCATGTAATCCTCTCGCAGTATTTAGCGGAGAGTTATACCAGATCGCAGGTAGCTTGTGCCTAAAGTTACTTATATCATTCTGAAAATATGAGCAAGTCCTAATATATTATCAAGTCGGAAAAAAAAATCTATGTTCAGATTTTTTTCATATGAAAATACCTGGGTAACATGGTCAGATAAAGAAGTTCCAATCCAATACTCCATGAAATTAAGGAGCCATAAACCACAACTTACACTGTGCATTAGTTAAAAGAAATAAAATATGAGTGATATAAATTCCATTGATTGTACGGCAATACCATATATACACAATAAGTTAAATGATGTTGTACCCATCTGTCTGCAGTCTTTTGATGATCTTATGCTTTTTTAGCCAAGATGTCACTATAATACCCTTTACCCATTTTTCTAGGTTCAGCTGTGACTTTATTGCTGTCTGTTTTATTAGTCTTTCCATCCCTAATAACTGATATTACCAGAACACCAAAACTTAGTTTTGGATATAAACTAATTTTTAAGAACTTATATAATAGAGATATATTAATCATTAAGACATACCGTTTCTTCGAGATCTTGCCAGTCCATCATATTTTCTTCAAAAGAATCTAAAATATGTATCTCACCTTTTGAAGCATTAACAACAGCTAAGTATCAATGATACTTCATAATATTTATTGGAAGAAAGATCTGCACTAATAGAGTTTTATCTAACATTTTTCTATATGTTCAAATCAACAAATAAATAGCAATATCAGATCTGGGGGGTCAAGCTTACCATATCAACGTGTAAATAATTTTTGACCCATTTTTGAACCTTGTCATCTCTACTATTCTGGTGTTTGGTTTGATTGAATTAGAGATTTAAATAATACTAATTTTACATAATATATTAACGTGAAGTATACCTGTTTCTTCATTTTTGGTGACCACAGATACTGCACTACCTCTTATGACCGTCGCAACATGTGGTGGGATATTTTCCTTGTCTAAAATAATTGGCGTGTTATCAATGCTCTGTAGCATATAAGTGGGCTGCACTGAATCATCATTCTCTAAAACAGTTGATATTGCAGCTCCAGGATTGGGACCTTGACATAGATGAACATGGGATGAGATATATCAGACAGGGTAAGTATTATTTAACTTTATTATATTACTGACCTCCAGGTGAGGATGCCGACACTATTTGTGAGACATTAGTGGCACTGGTACTCTCTTGTAATGTAGTCCTTTTCCGTGCGCCGTTCACGTTCTTTCCTATTAATCTCATCTCTCTGATCTTGGGTCATCTCAGCTCTTCATTTCCGTTGTTGTACGTTTCTTTCTTCCCTCTTCCGCGAGGCCTCATCTAAAGTGCATATTTGGACAGATTAGATACGAAGTCATTACGGCAGTGTTAAAGGTCATGCATAATAAATCCATAGAAAATGGAAGTATACCAGTGATGTTGGTGATATGGCTTAGCGCTTCGTGTGTATCCCTCGGCGTAGACATCGTGAGGCACCTGCGATTATAATTATCATTGACCTTTGGGTTTATAGCAAAGGACTGGATACTTCATCTATACCAAAAATATTAATTATATTTTATATGCTCTCTTATCTGCAGAAGATAATCAAAAGGATATAGCGAGTGAGGCAACAATGGAACCTGTTGGGAATGCACAGATACATGCCAAGGAGGAAATGCAATCAGCCTCTGGTTACACAACAACGCTGAACCATGTCAGATCAAAACAAGAGTAGGAGAAGCAACCTGATCTGGCCGATGAATGCGCCGCCCTTGCGCACCCAGCAATTATGTGTTGAGACGGCGAAGTTCAGATCGCAACAGTCCTTGCCCTGCTGCAAAAAAAAAAAAAAATGAACGGCGTCGAATTCAGTAGGCGTACGCGGCCAATAGGGTTTGTTGCCCGGAGGCAAGGACCTCATTGGTGGCGGCGACGTCGCGTTGAGCCCTGACGTTCAGGCGTCATCGTTCCTGCGAACTGTGTTTGGCACCGCGGACAGCAGTGTAACATTCTAAATGTTAATCAAGTGCATTGCATTTGCATCATTGCATAAAGCACCATTTTGCATTTAATCATAATCATGAGCTATTGCAAGTTTTATGTGTGCAATGTATATGTTTGAGTAACAATCTCAAAAGTTGCTTAAAAATGTTTAGAATTATGTTTGAAGTAGAGTTTGTATACAACTTTTTGTCTAAAAGTGCTCACATGTGATGATAATGTTGATTATGCCTCTTGTCATGTTACTAGAAAGCTTAAAGTGTAACTATATGTTCTTTTCAGATTTTGGGGGTAAGCCCTAAATAAAAGTTGAAGTATAAAATATATGCAACAACTCTTATTTAAGGGTCCAAGGCTAAATCCCATCCTAAATTGTTCAAACATTGACCTTAAAATTGAATTTGAAACAAAATCAGGATATGACTTGGAATTTTTCTAAGTCCTTGATTTCAGTAGTCAGATTCGATTTTCAGGGCTGTGCAAATCTAATTTTTTATGAACCAAATTTTGGAAACTGGTTCATCACTAGATAGTACAAAGTTTATACTTTGTTAATATGAAATTGGTTGGACTTGATCTTTTCTGTTTTGTCATTAATTAAATGCCAAAGAGTGCTAAATGCTGTAATTAGCCTCTAACTTAACTGAATGAGTTAGGGCAGTTTGTTTTTAAGGTGATTTAGAGCTCTGTAGTTTGCAAACTATTTAGCTTTTGATCTTGCACATTTAATCAAAGTTGGAGTCCACATATAAGAGATCACAGAGGTGGAATTGGTTTCCTAGTTGGCGACCCGGAGCGAGAGTTAGAGAGAGGGAAATATCAGGGTTTCAGTCGATGAACAGTAGCAACAGCAACTACAGCTTCCCGTCGCCCACACCGTGGCCGTCGCTGTTTGGCCGCCATTGCGGCGCCATGCCTGGTACTTTAGTTGAGTCGCGCTGGCCAGTGTGGAGTGGAAGCTCACGGCCTTGCTTTGTAACACCCGCTTTAAAGACCAAAACCGGGCTTACCATATGTGTGCCCGTGAAGTCCACACATACGAAAAACATAAGTAGAGAGTATCAAAATCGTGTCATATAGCGGAAACTTACATATATTTAACACTTACATCGAGTAACGCGAGACGGTAGCTAATCTTTTCTTCAAGCTCCGTCTTCACGAGGACGGTTGATTTGGGGTACATACGCCTAGCACTTCTCACAAAAATAGACTAGCTCCACCATCCGGTACCCATCCGGGATTTTCCAAAGTATTGAAAAGTAAAGGCAAGCGCGTAAGTACATGTCGTACTCAAAGAAATATAACATGGGGTTCATGAGGCTCAAAAAGGTCGATTAATCGGGTTTACTGCATTTAGCTTTTTAGTGACGATATTTTTGGCATTAATAGCAACAAGGTAGAAGCATTTCCCATAATCACATGATCGGGTAAGCAAGAATAAAGAATAATACATAACAACATAATTAAGCATCATATAACAATGATCAACTATTCCGTAAGAATCCCCAAGGCCGCCTTGTGTCCGTGGGCACGGCTAGTATACCGCTTTAATAAACTCTGTTGCAGAGGTGTACACTTTCACCGTGAGTCGTGATTTACCCTTTTCGCCCGAGGCGGCCAACCTCTTAGCCCACTACCAAGGAGGGCCGGCAGGGTTCACTATGAAGCCTTTCAAAGGTTCGTCTAACAAGTTAGGGCCGCTAGGGATTCCATGGCAAGCAGATGTAGAGCCCCCCTTCCAAATGGTTCACACCCGCAGCAGACACACATAAGGACAGAGGCCGCACTATACCCGCCATGGCATGCCCCTCTTGCGCCATAAAGGTAACCTCTAACAAGCTAGAAAAGGTCCTCATACTTGACTAAAAGCCGAGCCATATAGCCCTCACAACAAACATCATGTCAATCCCGGTGACCACTTACGATAAGTCCTTATGGAGAGAAAACTAGAGCAATAAAATAACCCCATGCTCTAGATCTCTATAAACAATAATAAAATCATCTTTTAATGTTGTTGCATATTCTATTATTCATGTTACAAGATCATGGTTATATATATCCAAATAAGCAAATACTACCATATGCATATATCCCAAGGTCATTAAGGTAAATAGTAATCAACTCTAAGTCATCCTTAATAGGAGATCAAAGACATATGCATATGAAATATGGTGGATATTGTGAATAGGTAATCAAGGAGGTCCCAAGCTATACTTGCCTTATCACTTGCTTAAACCTCTCATACTTTAGCTTTTAGTCACCAGACTTCGATCTCCGGTGCTCACCGGCGGTCCTCGTTCTACTCATAGATCGCAAAGAACCAAGCACACCTAAGTGACATATAAACAACGAAAAGAGACAACTAAGAGCAAGCACCAATCACAAGAGAAGCTTGAAAAGAACGTATAAAACTACACGGCTTGTTGCTACGGTCACAAGAGGGTAAGAACGATCGATAACTGAGCTATCGCTATAAACAACAACTATCAATAGCTCGCATTGTCATAGAAAATATACTATATGCTTGATTCATTTTAATTAATGAAATAAGATGATGGATCCTTCTAAGAAACATCCTAACATTGAATTAATTAAGCTATACTTTAATTAGAAAAGATGAGGATAAACCTTAGTCATATTTTAATTATAAATGATTACATATCATTAATGCATATAAACATTTACACTTAGAAAATATAAAACATGTCAGAGCACTGATCGAACTACTACATGTTTCATGTTTATCTAAGCAGGTTATAGTTAACAAATATACATTTGAGTTGTATTAATCAAGTTAACATTTATTTATTTATAAAAGCCTAGAGATAAAACTCTAAATTGTTTTTAATTTAAAACTCGATTGCATAAACATTATTCAAATTAACATTTGATTTATAAATTCAGAGATATGAGACATGTCGAACGTGTCTATTGACATACATCTAACATCGGCATGATCACAAGACAACGAAAAAACGGAGTTATAACTCTATATTGCTTTTAATTAGAAAGCGATTAAATAAACATTAATGAAATTATATTTAAACAAATAAATTCAGATTTGAGTGACGTGATAACCACTAATGCTGCTGCGTAGATCGCGTTAACACGAAACTAACGCAATCGGAACGAACTAAAACGGAGATCAAACGATTAAACTACGGAATTAACAACTGAATGGCAAAACTGTAATTATCATCATCTTCTACCTTGTACAGGTCGTCTTCTTCATGATGTGCAGAACGTGGGCATGGAGGTGGTGCTGCTGCTGCACAGCACGCAGGGGAGGAGGGGCACGGCCTCGGCCAGGGGCCTGTGCGGCGGCACCAGGCCGCACCAGCGGGCCCACGCGGAGGGGGCCAGGGCGGCCCGCTCGGCCGGCCTCCAGCGGCGGTGTCCAGCCTGCCATGGGCGGCGGCGGCTGCCCTGCTCGGTGCGAGCAGGCGCGCGCACACAGGGGGAAGCGGGAGGGAGGGCGGCTCGAGGATGTGCAGCCCGACACGCAGCCGGCCCGTGGGAGAGGCGCAGGATAAAGGGGTGGCCGGAGAACACGAACAAGATGTCCGGCCATGGAGCACCTCGCCGGAAAACGCACCGGAAACAAAGAATCAAAGGGGAAACGGTCAAACGGACACGGATTCACGCAACCAAGTATACCTCGGCGTAGAGGACGACGAGATCTACCTCGTGGTGGTGACGGTTTTGGCCGAAGATGCCCGAGATGGCCGGAAAAGCTCGCCGGAGAGTTCGCCGGAACACTAGGTTGTGCAACCTTCGGCGTCCGATCTACAGAGATAGGAGTGGCGGCTCGCGAAACGGGCCGTACTTCTGTAATCTGCGCGTCGAGGGCTACGTCGGCATATATATATGTCTAGGGTTTGAGGTCGGTGGAAAAATGGCTATTTTTATTAATTTCGGGATTTTTAGAAAATGATTTTTAGTGCAAAATCAATTCCAGAAAAAACTGAAATGATTTTAAATCACCAAAACATATTTCTAAAACTCCAAAAATTATAGAAAAATATCCAAAGATAGATTGAGAGATGATGAATCCAATAAAATATTTGGAGCATTCAAAAAGGGATTTAGAGCACCTAGAAAATATATTTTGTTTTAGAAAAAAGAGAAAAAGCTTTAGAAAAGTCTGAAAAATTACCGGGAAGGCTTGGATGACATCTAATCGTGTTCTAAAAACTTCGCACACTCAAAAGCACCAAAGTCAACCAACAATCAAGTCTCACATCAAAAAGGGAGCCCAACAGTTTAATTTTAAAAGATTTAAAAATCACTATTTTATTTGCAAAATCATACGGAACCTTAAACTAATATCGAAACTTTTTATTCAAATATCAAAACTTTTTTTTATTTAGTGTTTTTAAGCACAGCCCAAAATTGAAAATTTTGGGGTGTGACAAACCTACCCCACTTAACAAGAATCTCGCCCCGAGATTCAGAGAGACTAGAGAGAAAGAAAAAGTTGATCTGTAAGCCTTCACTCTTCCCTGATCAACTCTTATCCAATGTTGATGCCAGAAGCTCAAGTCTAACTTTGTGAAGGTGTCATATAGACCCTTGTAGTCCTCCTAGATGTCACTTTTATGTCCAAGATTATAATGCCTCTCATGAACCTCGGATGGTGGTTTATCATTCTCATGAAACCTTGAGTCTCACATTTTTCGTTGGGTTCCAACTCAACACATCTCTTTTAAGTTCTCCATAATTCCACCATGAGAGATCATGCATCTAAGAAGAGAACTTTCTTCAATAAAAATTTGTTTGCCATGCATGGTGTAACATTGATGTTTCCTGAGCCTTAGAGAACTAACTATAGATTTTCAATATCTCTTTCCTATGCCATCAATGTCAACTTGCCTTGGGTATGCCCAAGATTGCACTCCCAACTGATGATATCTTAAATTGAAGATCAATCTTGTTGAATAGATGAGCTCCACGTAGATGAACCAACAAGATACCAATCCAAGACAAGGTACATGCGCTTGATAGTGACTCCACAGCCATGGAGATAGCTCATGCTTCCAAGTGAAACACTAGAACAAACGAAAGATTCATCCTACAACTTTCTTAACTCGACTACCCCTTTAAGAAAATATCAACTAAGGGACACCAAAGTAACTTGCATATTTTCCTTGGTAAGTTAACCATCATGGAGACCTTATATCCAATAGAAGCATAGGTGCATAGACAGGAACGAGTAATCTAGAATTCCTCGCGAGATGAAAAACAGCAGCGCAGTAAAGCAGTCATAACTCGAGTTCTGTTAATCCAATGAAGTTGTAGCTTATACTGTTGGAAAGCTTATGAAATCCTCTACAACTTTCTTATAGATCACTTTTCCAGATTCTGCAGTTAAGGTAGTCGAAAACAGTGCATAACAGAACCTGTTTCAGGTTGCCGACAAAGATAGACGTGTCGCCTTGTGATTTTCATAACTCCCAAGCCATAACACTACTAGGCTGATTGTTGAGGTCAGAGAAACATCTTGTAGTCAATTGTTGTCTAGAAAACTTCCAAGAATTTTTTTTTTTTTTTTTTGAGATTCCAAAAACATATGTATAAGCTAAGGAAGATAGATCGCTCCAAAAAAAACATGATATGGTAGAAACGAGATTCGGGGGAGACCAAGGAGATAGACAAGAATAATCTTTAAGTCTTCATGCTTCTTTGATCAGTTGATAGGATATAAGACATGGATCTTGGATAGCCAAAAGATGACAAGAAAGATAAAGTTTGATCTTCAGTTCTTCGTGCCTCGTTGCTTGAGATACTTGGGGCTTACTGTAACAGATGCTACCCCACTTAACAAAGGGCTTGCTAATCTTCAAAACTTCATCTTGGAGACCTTTTCGGAGAACATAGAGGCAGCACACAAGCCACACACCAAGCAAAACAAGCACACATCACAACATCGAAACTACACGTACTTGTTGTATCAATGGCGGGCGTCTTAAGGTAAGTTGGATTATAGATGATAAAGGCCATCGAACTAAATAAGTTTAGAAAGTTTAGTAAAACATCTAAAATAATATATATCAAGGAGATCAGCAGACATAGCTCAAAGAAAGCTACAAAGGAGGAGAGACAATATGAAAAGAAAAAGAAATAGTCAAATCAATATACCAAGGTGGTAGAAAAATAGTTTTATAGCAAAATAGGCTTTAGAAATCGGCCAGTGCTAACTAGGCATACGTCCTACAGTCAACACTGCTCTGATACCAATCTGTAACACCCAGTTTTAAAGACCAAAACCAGGCTTACCATATGTGTGCCCAGGAAGTCCACACATACAGAAACATAAGTAGAGAGTATCAAAATCAGTGTCATATAGCGGAAACTTACATATATTTAACACTTACATCAGAGTAACGCGAGACGGTAGCTAATCTTTTCTTCAAGCTCCGTCTTCACAGGGACGGTTGACTGGGGGTACATACGCCTAGCACTTCTCACAAAAATAGACTAGCTCCACCATCTGGTACCCATCCGGGATTTTCCAAAGTATTGAAAAGTAAAGGCAAGCGCGTAAGTACATGTCGTACTCAGCAAATATAACATGGGGTTCATGAGGCTCAAAAGGCTGACACTGGTTTACTGCATTTAGCTTTTTAGTGACAGATATTTTTGGCATTAATAGCAACAAGGTAGAAGCATTTCCCATAATCACATGATCAGGTAAGCAAGAATAAAGAATAATACATAACAACATAATTAAGCATCATATAACAATGATCAACTATTCCGTAAGAATCCCCAAGGCCGCCTCGTGTCCGTGGGCACGGCTAGTATACCGCTTTAATAAACTCTCTGCGCAGAGGTGTACACTTTCACCGTGAGTCGTGATTTACCCTTTCGCCCGAGGCGGCCAACCTCTTAGCCCACTACCAAGGAGGGCCGGCAGGTTCACTATGAAGCCTTTCAAAGGTTCGTCTAACAAGTTAGGGCCGCTAGGATTCCATGGCAAGCGCATGTAGAGCCCCCTTCCAAATGGTTCACACCCAGCAGACACACACATAAGGACAGAGGCCGCACTATACCCGTCATGGCATGCCCCTCTTGCGCCATAAAGGTAACCTCTAACAAGCTAGAAAAGGTCCTCATACTTGACTAAAGCCGTAGCCATATAGCCCCACACAAATCATGTCAATCCCGGTGACCACTTACGTATAAGTCCTTATGGAGAGAAAACTAGAGCAATAAAATAACCCCATGCTCTAGATCTCTATAAACAATAATAAAATCATCTTTTAATGTTGTTGCATATTCTATTATTCATGTTACAAGATCATGGTTATATATATCCAAATACTAGCAAGTACTACCATATGCATATATCCCAAGGTCATTAAGGTAAATAGTAATCAACTCTAAGTCATCCTTAATAGGAGATCAAAGACATATGCATATGAAATATGGTGGATATTGTGAATAGGTAATCAAGGAGGTCCCAAGCTATACTTGCCTTATCACTTGCTTAAACCTCTCATACTTTAGCTTTTAGTCACCAAATTCGATCTCCGATTGCTCACCTAAGATCCTCGTTCTACTCATAGATCGCAGCAACCAAGCACACCGGTGACATATAAACAACGAAAAGAGACAACTAAGAGCAAGCACCAATCACAAGAGAAGCTTGAAAAGAACATATAAAACTACACGGCTTGTTGCTACGGTCACAAGAGGGTAAGAACGATCGATAACTGAGCTATCGCTATAAACAACAACTATCAATAGCTCTGCATTGTCATAGAAAATATACTATATGCTTGATTCATTTTAATTAATGAAATAAGATGATGGATCCTTCTAAGAAACATCCTAACATTGAATTAATTAAGCTATACTTTAATTAGAAAAGATGAGGATAAACCTTAGTCATATTTTAATTATAAATGATTACATATCATTAATGCATATAAACATTTACACTTAGAAAATATAAAACATGTCAGAGCACTGATCGAACTACTACATGTTTCATGTTTATCTAAGCAGGTTATAGTTAACAAATATACATTTGAGTTGTATTAATCAAGTTAACATTTATTTATTTATAAAAGCCTAGAGATAAAACTCTAAATTGTTTTTTAATTTAAAAACTCGATTGCATAAACATTATTCAAATTAACATTTGATTTATAAATTCAGAGATATGAGACATGTCGAACGTGTCTATTGACATACATCTAACATCGGCATGATCACAAGACAACGAAAACGGAGTTATAACTCTATATTGCTTTTAATTAGAAAGCGATTAAATAAACATTAATGAAATTATATTTAAACAAATAAATTCAGATTTGAGTGACGTGATAACCACTAATGCTGCTGCGTAGATCGCGTTAACACGAAACTAACGCAATCGGAACGAACTAAAACGGAGATCAAACGATTAAACTACGGAATTAACAACTGAATGGCAAAACTGTAATTATCATCATCTTCTACCTTGTACAGGTCGTCTTCTTCATGATGTGCAGAACGTGGGCATGGAGGTGGTGCTGCTGCTGCACAGCACGCAGGGGAGGAGGGGCACGGCCTCGGCCAGGGGCCTGTGCGGCGGCACCAGGCCGCACCAGCGGGCCCACGCGGAGGGGCCAGGGCGGCCCGCTCGGCCGGCCTCCAGCGGCGGTGTCCAGCCTGCCATGGGCGGCGGCGGCTGCCTGCTCGGTGCGAGCAGGCGCGCGCACACAGGGGAAGCGGGAGGGGAGGGCGGCTCGAGGATGTGCAGCCCGACACGCAGCCGGCCCGTGGGAGAGGCGCAGGATAAAGGGGTGGCCGGAGAACACGAACAAGATGTCCGGCCATGGAGCACCTCGCCGGAAAACGCACCGAAACAAAGAATCAAAGGGGAAACGGTCAAACGGACACGGATTCACGCAACCAAGTATACCTCGGCGTAGAGGACGACGAGATCTACCTCGTGGTGGTGACGGTTTTGGCCGAAGATGCCCGAGATGGCCGGAAAAGCTCGCCGGAGAGTTCGCCGGAACACTAGGTTGTGCAACCTTCGGCGTCCGATCTACAGAGATAGGAGTGGCGGCTCGCGAAACGGGCCGTACTTCTGTAATCTGCGCGTCGAGGGCTACGTCGGCATATATATATGTCTAGGGTTTGAGGTCGGTGGAAAAATGGCTATTTTTATTAATTTCGGGATTTTTAGAAAATGATTTTTAGTGCAAAATCAATTCCAGAAAAAACTGAAATGATTTTAAATCACCAAAACATATTTCTAAAACTCCAAAAATTATAGAAAAATATCCAAAGATAGATTGAGAGATGATGAATCCAATAAAATATTTGGAGCATTCAAAAAGGGATTTAGAGCACCTAGAAAATATATTTTGTTTTAGAAAAAAGAGAAAAAGCTTTAGAAAAGTCTGAAAAATTACCGGAAGGCTTGGATGACATCTAATCGTGTTCTAAAAACTTCGCACACTCAAAAGCACCAAAGTCAACCAACAATCAAGTCTCACATCAAAAAGGGAGCCCAACAGTTTAATTTTAAAAGATTTAAAAATCACTATTTTATTTGCAAAATCATACGGAACCTTAAACTAATATCGAAACTTTTTATTCAAATATCAAAACTTTTTTTTATTTAGTGTTTTTAAGCACAGCCCAAAATTGAAAATTTTGGGGTGTGACACTTGCCCATACCCCCGCCCATGCCGGGCGCTGAGAGCCCGCCCGCCCATCTCATCTCCTCTTGTCACACTGCTCACCGGCGACACGGAACGGCTCCCCGTGCTTCGCGCGCTCACAACCGTGCCGGGGTAGCCGCGTGGTCGGGTTCGCGAGCCTGCTGGCTGCCTCCCAGTGCTCGCCATTGCCTATATAAGCCTGCACCGGCCGCCGGTCACCATTTTTCTTCTTTCTCGTCAACGACCGAACATCACCCTTCTGTGAAATTCGCCATCGAAACTCCACTACTATCCAATTAAACTTGCAACTAGCTTCGAAACTTCCTTGTGAATCGATTACACCCGTTGGTGTCGCTTGTCATCACCGGAATTGCCCAGACAGCTTTGTCTCCTTCGCGGCCGGCCAGAGCGCCGCCGTGTTCTGGTTCAACGCCGACCAGCCCTTCCAGTGAGCCCTCCGTCCTACCCGTTGGTGTCTTGTGTTCTATTGGGTCTGTAGAACGTGACCGATCCATTCCTTCTATCTCTACCGTGCAGGACACACCGGAACAACCCTTCGCCGCCGTGTTCACGTCATCGGAGCTACCTTTTTCTACGGCCAGCCACTCCTGAACCGTCCCCGACGCACCCGACGTGAGCACCGTGACCGTAGATGATCATTGATGGTTGCCAACACTCCTAATTTAACTCTACGGCACACTAATGGCCGGAACATGCCACGCCGGTGAGCTTAAGCTCTGCCGAGCCGCCACCATGCGGCCAATAGCGTAGATAGGTTTCTACCGTGCGATTGGAGAGCAGGATGTGTCCACGGTAACGTTTTGCGTGCAGCCGTAGCCTTAACACCGTCAAAGAAGCAACCGTTGATCGCCGCCGTTGAGGCCGTGCGCCGTGCCGCCATGGCCATCGGAGTACGTGCCATGGTACTCGGGGAGGCCAACCAACCCCCTAGGTAGATGCGCGGGGTTACCCCGAGCACGCTGGTGCTGACCTCGTCGCCGGTGACCTCACCGTCGGCGAGAAATCACCGGTCAACGGCTGGCGCCGCCGCGGTCAGCTCAGAACTACTGTTCCTGACCACCGGGGCCCACTTGTCAGCCATCGTTGCACTGCGCGCGCGCGGGAAACTACACTGTGCGCGGTTTGAATTATTTTTAGAAAATGTTGAATAGTGCTGACTTTTGTTATTTTTGTAGAAAAATGATGTGAGCTCCAAAAATTATGAAAATTTTTATGTGACTTCCCTATGATGGAATCTATGTGGGAAAAATATAGAACATGGAAAAATAGTTATTTTTGTTTGATCTAAAATTGCTCCTTTTAATTAATAAATGGATGTTCCTTGATTTTTCTAGAATAAGATATTGATCCAAAAATCATAAAAATTATTTTGCAATCATTTCATGATATTCCTAGCCTGCACAAAAAGTTTGAAGTGAATTTGATAATGTTTACAAAAATCATTATTTCCCCATTTATTAAGAAAAAGAAGAGAAGCATGTATGTGAATGTGTGTTTATGGTTGAGTGATTCAAATTCTTGCCTCACTGTCTTAGTATTATAATGTACTGTTTATTTATAGCACATAAGGTATTATGTCAAGTTATATTGGTTAAAGTATATAAGCATGTGTGCATGTATCACATTTCCTTTTTAAAGAGGGACACCATAATGATAGCATATATAAGCATGGGAGTAAAATGAAGACCTTGAATCATAAATTCCACTGATCCTCGGCATCTCCATCATTTAGTAATAACAATTTGTATATACTAGTTGATGATTGATGAATGTTCCTTTATAGTAGTTAAAATGTTTGTTCCAAAGAAGAGATATGCACATACTCAGTATGCTTTAGAAACAAGTGAGATGTAATCACTTTTATCTAACTCGATAATATAGTGTTGTCATCAGAGAAAGAGAATTGCACACATGGAACCTTATGTAGCTTTCCATCATTACTATTAACATGATCATCGCATCACGCATCATTTCATGTCATACCATGTTATCGTTATGCACGCTATATGCATCCTTGATATTGATGCACCACATACATTCATATAGGATCCGAGGGAGAACCTACCATCGAGTACACCGTGATCAAGGAGGATCCATAGGAGTCTCCACTCGGAGGAGAGGAAGGAACCACTGACCTGCTGCCGGAGTGCCCAAATCACGGTCCCTCCACTTTTCGCCGAGGCAAGCCCCGGAGCATTCCATTAACCTATTCTATTTTAAAATACAACTATTTACTCTCATTTACTTTACTTTATATATTACGTCTATAGGCATTGCGTGATACCGTTGTTGCATGAATCCCTTGTCCACCCAAATATACCTTTTCCATTCCACTAGTTTGAGTAGATAGTTTTAATGCTTAGCCATACCTAGATGATTAGAAGACGGATGATTCCTGTCATCCGCAACCCGAGGTTGGTACCTGTGATGTCCTTAATCATATGATGGTTAATAATTGGAGACCAGACGGAGTTTGGTGTTTCCGTCTGTGTCGATTAAGGACCGAGCCGTATTCTGGATCTAGGTGTGAGATTGAACGTACCTTCACATAACCGCCGAATAACTCGTTTCGACGGTGAAACTGATTAGCCTATTCGAGGTGGTTCTTGAACCGCTGATGCATTGCTGGGACGATCGGAAGGTGGAAGGGTATTGGTCCAAAACCCTGCATGACTACGGGCTACGGGCTGAACGGACATGACTTGTGAGGACGCAGTACCATGAGCTTTGCAACCGGATTCAATTCCATCTTTCGAATAGAGTGAACAGTGACTCGAGCAAGCTTTGGTCCGGCTTGCGAGGGTGTGTGATACGGGCTTTACCCAGCTGGTGTAATTGATTCGAATCGCCGCCTCTCCCGGATAGTGAGAAACTCATACCTTTTCGCAGAGACGTAGTTAAGAAATGATAACTGAATGTTGAGATTGGACGGATTATACATGATACCTCACTTAATAGAATTGTTTGCCACAAATGTAAGAAAAGAGCGTAGTCAATGCAAATGTAGTTCTAAATAGCTAAAGTACACTTGACTTTTAACAATTGAAATAAGGATCAAGTTTAGTAAGCAGTTTCCGCAAAGCTTGCTAGCCAACAACCTCCTTTTCATACTTGTCCTGTACCTTGGAGCCTTTATCTTTTCCCTGTCGGGTAAGTCTTGCGGAGTACAATTGAGTACTCAGGGTTTTACCCATCGTTGCAGGTGACATGCTATATGAAGGTTATTGCGTTACGTGTTATAATTCTGTGGATGATGTGGATGAGTAAAGGCCATCGGGCTTGGCCATATCTATAACTCTATCACCATGCTTGTAAAGGAGGCTTGAATAAAACTGGTGATGTCAAACAGTCTATCGTATGGTATTTGCAAACAAAAAAACACACTTTTATAATATATTGGAACCAGGTTGTATTACTATATGGAACCGGTTTGTGATATATTTTATGTTCCGCTGAATACTCTGTATGCTGATGAATGATGTACCTTAATCATGATCCTGGTTGTAAGTTAATTTACCGAGGTCTTTCGTGACACTCGGCGGACTACCAAATTATTCGAGAAGCGGTGTATGCGTGTCAACGTTATTAACGGGGACAGTTACGCTTAATCTCGGATAGATTGGTCGGTTCTCACAAGCAGGGCACCTCATCATCGTTGCGACGGCGTGGCGGGCAGCAGGGTTCGTTGTCGCGGCGCCGCCGCAGCTACAGGGCTCCTCGTCGTCGATGCGACGGCGGCGCCCGGCGGCGGCCGGCGGCACTGCGCGAAGTCTCGAATCGTGTTCGGCGCCGCCGGGACAGCAGGGCACCTCGTCGTCGTTGCGGCGGCGGCGTGGCGGGCAGCAGGTTTGTCGTCGCTGGTGCCGCAGGCGGGGCTCCTCGTCGCCGTTGCGACGGCAGCAACCGGCGGCTGGGCGCGAAGTCTCGGGCGGAGTCTGGGAGTCTTTTTCTTTTTTTTTGCCAATTTTCTTTTTACTTTACATGAGGTTGAGGACCGGAGTTTTTTTTTTTTCCTAATTTCCTTTTTTTGCTTAACGTGACGTTGAGGAGGTTCGAACCCCGCTCGTTTCTCTCGGGAACGTCCGTCTCGGGGGGAGTCGCGGGAGGCTTCAGCTTTGATCCCCGTCCGTTCGATATCGCGAGGATTGATTAGGGCCTTAGATTTTGAAGATGTTAGATTTACGTGTACATTTTGTAGGGTGTGCAGTGGTTGGAGCTCTCAGCGGGGGGCTTTTTTTGGGTGGACGGAGTGTAATTTAACAATTCCATTATAGTATAGATTCGTCTCCCCCCTGATCTCATTCTTCCCCTCCCCTTCCTCACTGCTGGCTTGTTGCTAGTACCCACTTCCAATGCAAATCCCATGTGAGAGAACTGCTGGCCTACATTTACCCCTTCCAGAGCTTCCCTCCCAGACCTAAATGACGCGGAACGGCGGAAGTTGACTGGAGTGTTTGGTGGTAGAGACCAAAAATTTAGTCTCTTTCCCATCAAATGTTTAGATACTAATTAAAAGTATTAAATATAAATTAATTATAAAACTAATTATATAGATTGAGGCTAATTTGTGAGACAAATTTATTGAGACTAAGTGGTCCATATTTGAGAAATGTGATGCTATAGTAACTATGTCTTTACGTTAATAGATTTATGTAGTTTTGTAATTAGCTCATGTTTACTTCTTCCAAGTAACATCTCAATATTCCATTGAACGTTAGCCTACGAATTTATTGCTACTGTTTATTAGCCTTGCGTGGCCCTCCATTTCTTCCCCTCTCTTTTTCACCCTCCCCTGCTCTCTCATTTTTTTTCTGATTCTTTTTTATCTATCATGGCGATGAGGATGCTTAGTTTTTTTCAACGCCTGGACCTTTAGGCGACAACTTAAAAGAGCCATGGTTATTGAGGGTGAACCACTACGTAAGAAATGATTTTTGCTTATGGTGAAAAATTATCTTCTGGGTTGGTTTCCAAAACTGACATTATGCTATTGATTATAAAAATAGTCATTGTAGCAATGGAGATTTAACCATCTTTAAAAAAACTATTTTTAGAGACTGTTTCATTAAAAAAATCTGCTCCTAAAAATATGTTTTTCAAGAACGGTCGCTTATAACTGCTCTTGAAAATAGATTAGAACTACTGAACCAAATAAATAACTTGTCTATATATTAGTGACAAGAATAACATCAGTGTTGATGTATTTACTTTAGCTTGACTTTATGTGTCAAGAATACTAATCTAATGTCATATGCAAAACCTAAATGTGCTAATAATTTGGGAAAAATATTAAACGTCATATTATATTTAAGTGGACCACTAGTTAAACATGTCACAGTTTGTGGTACCTCTCAATAACCATAAAAAAATATTAAACGAATGTAAAAGGCAGTCAATCCAGTCAAACACCTTAGTTTTGAAAAGCTTACAACTATCCACACTTTCGATTAAAGAAAGAAGGAAAATAGCATTTGTACTGATAACTAAGACTGGAACTACACACACCTAAAATGAAAAAAACATTGGCCTCCGCCTCTGGATAGTAGTAATATAAAAAATAAGAAGCCGTGTTGTGCTGCTCATCGTCAGCCTAATTAATTTCTTAGGATTGTAGGACACCTACACGCAGAGCACTTATACATTGGCATACCAATTTGAAGAAGTGGCGCACGGAAGAGCACTGAGAAAAGAAAATGGGAACGATGGAATTATAGTGGCACACGGGTCACATTCGCATAAACAACGTTTTCCCTTTCCTTTTGTATGTTTAGCACGTGTATCAGGCTACTAGCGCTTTGATACGTACCTTCATGTTAATTAATTCTTACTAAACGTGATAAAAATATAAATTCTAAAAATTCTCATAATAATCATAAATATGGTCTTTAATAACTACTACTAATTAGAGCCTCCATATTATTTTTCA
Source organism: Chrysopogon serrulatus (assembly GCA_015844335.1). Taxonomy (NCBI): domain Eukaryota; kingdom Viridiplantae; phylum Streptophyta; class Magnoliopsida; order Poales; family Poaceae; genus Chrysopogon; species Chrysopogon serrulatus. Next base: position 50,293 of record JADLZL010006886.1, on the reverse strand, counting down.
CCAGACAAGCTAAATTCTAGAAATTCTCATAATAATTAAAAAAATCTGGCCTTTAGGTATATTCTAATAATAATAATCATCATCATCATCATCATCATCATTGCTAGTTGTTAGATCTATTCTGGTTTATTAAAAAATTACACATATCTACCATTATGAAAAATACATAATATAAATATACCGCCAAAGATAATTAATAAAAAATAGCCTCCTAAATTTTTATCTAAATTACTCACCTCCACCATTATAGAAGATAATTGAAATAACCTCCTACTCTTCATTATGAAAGATAATTTAAAATAGTGTGCTAATATTTTTTTTATAAACCACTACGATAGATAATGTAACATAACCCTTATGTTGCATTCAAATTACGCATAAATTTAATAATGAAAGAAAACATAAAGTATCATGTTTTAATTAGTATCTAAACTAACCACCTTAGGCATCATAAAAAATAAAAAAATATCTCTCAAATCTATAAATAAATACTGATATAAGCTATTATGATAAATAATTTAATATCCATAAAGTACACTCTCTCTATATATTTTCTAAGTCACACACTTATGTGGCTTTATGTGAAAAAAATAAGCATAATGTTGTGCTCCACCAATGTAGACCAAGTAAAACTTGAATGCAATACTGAGGATATTTATTTAATAACTTATGAAACATGGAAAAATGTTCCTTAACATACGATATAGCAATGGCACCCACAATAAACACTATTTTTTATCAATAAATAATCCATGATAATAAATTTCATAAATTATAATTTTAAATAAGTTTATGAATTGAACAATTTTTTACTGGTAATTTGATTTTAAGCACTCATTGTTTTATAAAACAAAGCTACTGCTTATATAATTCTACAATATAACAAATTTAATATGTTGAGTGCCATAGTGTAAGAACCAATAAGAGGGTAACCTAGGACCGTGAATAAATAAAATAAAATTTTTAATGATATAGATAAGCACAAGGGTTTCAAAACTTAACATGTGGATAAAAAAGTCACAACAAATAGATTAAAAGCTGTAAATGAAGTCATAGATTCATGATGTCATAGAAAAGGATGTAATCAGAGCTATATAGCACAAGCTTGGGTATATCGCACTAGGAAATATCCCTAATGGAGCCTCCTCGTAATCCTCTACCAGAAAAAGTAGAAATTCATAAAAAACAGAAATATCTAGCCACTAATTCTGTAAACTGAAATTACTTGTGCATCTAGGGGCATCTTCAGATCGGTCTGATTGTCATAAGGACCATGGACAGTCAAATCATGTTTAATGATCAATCAATTATATTAGAACAAGTGTGGTTAAGTGTGAAAAGTTTGTGGTGACCTAACATGTCATGCAACGTTCTGTTGTTTCTCCATGGAAGGTCCATAGATTGTTGAAGACACTATGTTTGTGTGTTTGCTTGGGTGTTGTAAGGGCTAAGGTTTGGGATTGGTGTGGATGTCTTAGGGGTGTATTTGGGACTTCGTAGTGGTGCTTGTGCAAGGCTTAAGTGTGAGAAAAACTAGGGTTTAACCTAACCTTCATGTTTAATTTTTAACTGACAAACAATTTGTATAGAGATCACGAACAACCTGTGGAGAAATCACGGACAATCTTCCAAAACACTTAAGATCCTGATTTGTGAGGTTCCTTTGGATAGGTCAATGACACTTTTGTCACAAGTCACTAATCCTTGGTGGATCTTGCCTTACTTCAGCTTGGGTGAAAGTTGTTGGGAAGCCCTTGCGCTTGATGACTTGGATTTTAGGGTGCTTGAGCACCCTGGAATGTTTAGGGTTCCATTAGGATTCCTGCATTCAGAGCTTAAAAGTATATAGATCTAGAAAGATCGGGTGGAAAAACCGGGATAACCTTTGAGAAAGGGTAGGTCGATAATGAGATGCCCAACAGGACAATCAGTTAACACATCTAGCTAAGATTTTGTGATAAAGGAGGTTCACTCCGATTAAGGAGTTAGGGTATAGGCTAAACTTTGGCTTAAGAAGTGGATTTTAGCAAATTTTTATTTGGGTGATTTTTGGATCGTCACTCTTCCAGTGAAAAGGGGCACTTTATTGTATTATTATTTTTTAGTGACGCGCTCCATAAACCATTTACTCGTTCTTACTGTGAAGATGACCCTTCTAGTAATTCTACATTGAAGCTTATACTTTCACTATCTCTGAATAAATAGATTCCTATAGTTGTTTTAAGTTATTTTTTAATTTTGACCAAAATTCTAGAAAAAAAAATCATCAATAGTTATGGCATCAAATTAGATATACCATAGAATATTTTTTTCATAATGTGCTCATTTTATGTTATAGATGTTGTTGCTACCTTTTTTGTATTGAGTAAGTTAAATTTAAAGATAGTTTAACTTGTATGAATGTAGAAATTGATTTATTTGGAGGGGGAGGGAGTATCACTGTTGGCCTAAAATGTATGGGCACCGCGCATGACGTGTGGCCATGCTGCCGGCGAAGCTTCTGACGTGGCCTCTCGCTCAGGACTCAGGAAATAATCCAACATGCATGCATTTGCAGTTGACATGGCTCAACCTACGCCTCTCGCCTAGCTCATCAGGCGTCAGTCATCACCATCACTATTTAGCAGGCATAAGCACTAGCTTTCCTCCCCTTAAATACGATTACTACACCAGCTCATTGTGTACCTAACACCAGTAGTGGCGGCAGAGATAGGAACCATATACGCCTGCATGCCTCCTCAACACCTTAGCATACATACGTTGCATACCTGAGCACTTCACATATGCTGTGGCAAGGAAGCCCTGACATGGACGCTGCGTTTGCCTCGCACTCTCTGCATCTAGCACCATCGTCACTTGCTAGGACAGAAAGAATGAGAGCGGCCGCGTCCCCAACGCATCAGCCACTAATCCGCTACATAAATGCATGCTGGTCCCGAACCGTCCCTTCCTACTCCTGCAACATGCGTATATCTGCGCTGCACCGATGACAACACACATTCATATATGCCCAGCCACCGCCGCAGCCTCCCCCCCAAGTAACCCCCACCCCCGCTCATCCCTCCACCACACTAGCTTTCCATGGGCTTCTCCGGCGAGCCGGGCCCAAGTGTGATGGGGCTGCGTAACTGGATCTTCATGTGAAGAACACGACTTGTGCCTGCCCGGTTCCGGCTTGGGTGTAACATTGGTCGCACTGGTTCTGTGGTCTAGTTTACATATATATGCCCACATTTTTTTCCGGCTGGATCCAATAGAACAAAGTTTCAGTTGCTAGCACCTAAAGATCTGGCCGTACTCAACTCATAGTCAAAAATAGAAAGCAAAGAGATATACAAGGCTCACACTCGCACGTCCATGACCACGGCGGGGGGAGTGCCACCTCCACGATACGGCCGTCGTAGGCCACTGTCGGATCATTTTGTGTCAATAACATGTGCAAGAGCCAAATAAAAAAGAACCCGAATATTCAGTTCCCGGCTTGTCAGGTTGTGGTTTGTGGTCATAGTTTGAGATGCAAACGGATGAAACATACGGAGGGTAACCTCCTATTATATTTATTTTTATATTTTTATTTAGATTCGGGGGCCTAATATGTATAGTATCAGCTGATGTCGCGGGAGGCCCGTTCAGCGGCCGGCATAATGGCATACGCCTCCCGCGTCGCTCTACACTGGTGCGGGATTGTCACGCTCGGCAGTGGCACTTTTGTGGTGATTTGTTACTGGGTGAAAACCTGCCCGGCGCTATGGGCTAGGACTGCGATACCACTATCACGCCATCTACCTCGCCCAGGCGCCGTCGAAGTCTCAGCCACCCATCCGTAATCACTGGGGCAGATCTTAGGATGAAAATCCTTGTGCGCTTCTCCCAACATTGTTGGTGTCTACGGGCATCATTTCCTTCTTGAAGGCTTTGTTGGAGCACATCTGCTATCCCGCTCCCCTCGCCCGAGTGCTTCCTTGGTTTGTCGTGCCTGCTCGTGCTTCAACTTCATCTCCGCCTTGGTCTGTCCAACACTGGTTTTTGGTGTCGCCTCTGTCACCAATTCTTCGCAGCGGATACTTGGCCGCTTGCGCTATATTTGATGGATACTTTGCCGTCACTGCTGCTCTGGCGGATGCTTAGCCGCCTTTGTCGCTTCGGTCTCCCCACTATGGCAGATGCTTTGCTGCTAAGTGCGTGATGGCCGCAGTCTTGCGGATACTTTAAAATCTGCGCTTTTTCGGGCGGATACTTTGCCGCACCGTGTCGTTGGCGGATGCTTTGCCGCCCCACTTTGATGCTTCATACTCCATAGGTGGATGCTTTGCCACCATGGCCTCACCACCATTGTTGGCGACCTTGTACGGATGTATTCTTTCTTTTGCAGGCATTGTAGGTCGGGGCTTTGTGGTGGAGGGTCCCCCTCTCTTCCCCCCTCGTATTTTCTTGTTGTTTGTTTGTGTCTGGGATTTCGTGGGTAATCCTAGGATTACTTGTGAGTTCCGTGTAACGTTTGCAAACTCTACTTCTGCTTAATGAAATACGTGTCATAGGGTACGTTCACGAAAAAGAAAGAATGAGAGCCGCCGTACGTGCCCATGCATCAGCCACTAATCCGTATATAAATGCATGCTGGTCCCGAACTTCCTCTTGTACATGCAACATGCGTATATCTGCGCTGCACCGATGACAACACACATTCATATATGCCCAGGTATGCTGCCTTGTCATGGCCTTCAAACCCCCAAGTAACCAGATGAAGGGAGACCTGGCCTCCTGGTGGCCTCAACCTCAAGTGTGATGGGGCTGCCTCAACCTCAAGTGTGATGGGGCTACGTAACGTAACTTCATGTGAAGAACACGACTTGTGCCTGCCCTAGGACCATAACATTGGTCGCACTGGTTCTGTGGTCTAGTTTACATATATATGGCCACATTTTTTTTAGATAATAGAACAAAGTTTCAGTCTCTAGCACCTAAAGATAATTAGTACTCAACTCATAGTCAAAAATAGAAAGCAAAGAGATATACAAGGCTCACACTCGCACGTCCATGACCACGAGAGTGGGGAGTAAGGTCCACGATACGGCCGTCGTAGGCCACTGTCGGATCATTTTGTGTCAATAACATGTGCAAGAGCCAAATAAAAAAGAACTAAGAATATTCAGTTCCCGGCTTGTCAGGTTGTGGTTTGTGGTCATAGTTTGAGATGCAAACGGATGAAACATACGGAGGGATAACGCTGATATTATATTTATTTTTATATTTTTATTCAGATTCGGATTTTAATATGTATAGTATCAGCTATGTCAGATATAGGATACGAATAGACATTAACATCATAAATATACGATTAGAGTATTCGAGTACGGGTACGATATCAAATGTTAACTATATGGATACATATTTGTTTTTATATGTCGCTGTATTTGCCTTACACTGCATACCACTATCACTTGCTAGGACTGCATACCACTATCACTTGCTAGGACACAAAGAACGAGGGCCGCCGTGCCCATACATCAGCCACCCATCCGTACATCATGCTGGTCCCGAACTCCCTCATGCATATATCTGCGCTGCACCGACGATAACACGTTCATATAGCCAGGTATGCAGCCTTAGTTTCTCATGGCCTCAAGGTCTCAATAACGAGATGAAGGGAGACCTGGCCTCCTGGTGGCCTCAGGAGTTATGGGGCACGCAGCTACGTACATCCAAGTGAAGAACACGACTCGTGCCTGCCCTAGAACCATTGCATTGGTTGCGGTGGTCCTGTGGTCTTGTTTACATGGCCACACGGGGAGCAAGGTCTACGATACGGCCGCTGTCAGATCATTTTGTGTGAATAACGTGTGCAAAAGCCAAATAGAACCAAATAAAAAAAAGACTGGGGAAAAATATTCAGTTTCTGGCCTGTTAGATTGTGGTTTGTGGTGATAGCTAGGGGTGCAAGTGGATCGGATATATACGGATGGATATCATTGATATTATATTTGTTTTAATATTTTCATTTAGATCTAGATTCGAATTACAGATAGTCTTAGCTTTGTCGGATAGGATATATAAATGGATATCGATATTATAAATATACGATTTGAGTATTCGGGTATCGATATGGTATCGGATATTGACTACTCGGACTCCGATGTAGATAGATTTGAACACCTCTAATCGGATTCTGACTCAGATATGGTCAGAAAATATCTATATCATTTGTACCCTTAGTGACACTGCAAAGGTTCAGGATGTTTGCACTAGACTAGTTTGGTCAGTCTTATAGGTCTCCACATGCTGGTTGGTGCTACTTCATGAAAGAACCAAGTGTCAAAGTGACAGCGCTCCTGCTACGGTACTACTGCCACATATGGAGGATTGGAAGAAACATGCTGACAGTTGCAGCAAATTATTTTCAGCTTGTTTAGTGTAGATGCAAGTGACCAAAGGGAAGAACACCAGTGGACGACTTGAAGCCAGGACTAGACCGACCGACGACGACGACTGGACCGACTGCCTGGAGTTCGCACACCTTGCACATCACGTGGAGGGAGCATTCATGTGATGCAGAAGTGCTGAATCCATGGCTTCTTCCAGGAAAGTAGTGCATTAAGAAGCCTGGCGAATTTGTTTAACGATTATTACGTGAATCAAATAACTTCATCTGTAGTCTTCTCTGTAGTTACTGAAACGTGAAGACAGATCAAGAAATCATGCATGGACTCACGTGACGTGAGAAATCTTTTATGGAACCAAAGTAGTAAACGAGTATGTATAGCTGCAAAATACTTGCAAGTTAAGTATCTGATCTGTCAATCAAATGGAGAAAAATCCTGCAGCGTCGTTGACTGATATAATTAGGAAATTTGCCTCAGCAGATTGGTTCAAACTTCAAACAAAGGCGTCCGAATCCTCATGCTCCATAGAAAATTTGTTCCAACTGCCCTAAATCTGACCAGTTTACCTAACCATGTCTCCAATTTCGTAATGGATTATTCTAATGAACCTCTAACTACTACCACAATGTAATGGATTTTATATTTGTTAGAAGATCAATTAGCTGTTTTCTTTTTCCATGCCAAATGAAAACATTGTTGGTCACACTAAAAGTCCTTCAAAACATGACATACTGGTATCTTACTCGCCTGATGCGTTGTCTGATTGCATCCACAACACGACAGTTCAGTGTGCCTGGCTGCCTGCCTGCTGCCATCTTATTCCAAATCAGTGCAGACCGCAGAAGCAAGACCAAACAGAGAGAGCAGAAACAACTAACGGCATACTGTAGCAGGGTGAGCCGAAGCAAGCATGTTGGAAGGAGCCCTGCCCACACCAGAATTTTCCAATTTTCTTTGTCATAAGCTTTTTTAAAGTCTATAAAACTTTGATGCAATTTCTATCTCTTTCTTCTTTCTAGTTTCATGAGCAATCTCAGGCATACACATGATGCCTCATGCCTGACATTATATTTCTCCCCTTCAAAAAGCCAGTTTGAGCTCTGTTAATGAGTTTGGCAACAAAAGGCTCCAATCTGATAGTTAAAGTTTTTTGAGATTAGCGTATACAGGCAATTCAACAATTATGAGGAAAGATGTCTTCGTAGCTCTTGGTCATTAGTACTCGATTTATCCAGTTTCTCTGAAGTGGGAAGGTCGTGATTATTAGATTAGGTGAATAAAGCCACCATTCAAGATCACTTCTCTCCATTCAAGAAATGTATTATAGAATTAAAACCCTCCAGTATGTTTTTGTACTCCGTTATTAGAATTCTTTTCCTCTGCATATCTGATGATTTTGAAGTCACCTCCAATTCAGATAAGAAGTCCATTTTATGTTCTTGTGCAGCTCCATACACAACCAGCAGATTCCTTCTCGCCCTATTCTCTTTATTCCACAGATTCATTTGGAATTTCCCTTGCCTAAAAGAACCTACATCAAATTTTTCTATATTTATTCGAACCAAGATCCCACCAGATCTACCCAATGACATCTTATACAGTAGTTCAACACATTTGCTTCAGCTGATTGGTCTCTTTTGATACTTCAAACAAAGGCGCTCGAATCCTCATGCTCCATGGAGAAATTTCCCAACTGCCCTAAATCTGACCGTTACCTAACCGGGTGCTCCATTTCAGTAATCGATCATCCCAGTGAACCTCTAACTACCCCCCAATATAATGGGCTTTGCCATTCGTTAGAAAGTCAATATGCTTTTTCCGTGCCAAATGAAATATCATTGTGGCTGACACTAATGGTCCTTTCATGACATTGTGAACTACTGGCATCTACTCGCCTGATGCCTAAGTTTGATAGCATCCACAATACGACGATAGTTCAACGTGCCCTCAGCCTGCTGTCTGCTGCCAAGCAAGACTAAAACACGCGAATTAAGTGTTGCTCAGCTAGTTGGGTTTTTTTTAGTGGAACCTGTTTATCCAGGTTCAAGTCTTAGATTTGCACAGACACTTGCATTTTCTTGAATTTATTCTAGGATTTAACCGCGCTATTCTTTCAGTGGTAGGCGATGTGCCTGTCGACAGCGAGACGTCTATGGTGACTTCGTCAATCTCGAGATTTATCGGTCCAACTCAGTGCTTTAGAGATACTAATTAGGGTAGGATGTACGTGCGTGCATTCATAGGGGTGAGTGTGCACTCATATATGAGCATCTGCATATGTAACTGGGTCTTAAAAAAAGGCCAAAACACTAGTATAAAAACGCAGAGCAGACAGCATACTACTGTAGCAAGGTAAGCCGAAGCGAGCACGGTGGACGGAGCCCTGCCCACACCACTCACCAACCCCCCCCGCCGGCGCAGCGCTGGCGCCGGGCGCACGCGCACCAACCCCTCGCCCGCGCGACCGAGCCGTCCTCGGCGACCTAGCGGTCAGTCGGCCACCACGAAACGAAATCGCGACGCTTTCCACGCCGCCGGGAGCCGGCCACCCCACTCCCCCCAAAAAATTTTACTTGCAACGCGGCACTCGTGCTGCTCATAGGAAAGGCGACCAACCCCGAAGCCGCGCGCTGGAATGGCCTCCCCGCCCTCCGCTATTTAAACGCGGCCTCCCCCTCCGTTTCACTCCAGGAAGAGCAGCACCATCCAGTGCATCATCACGAGCTCTTCTTCTCCATCCAGATCAACAGGCCATCGCCTTATTGCTTCTCATCCCAAATCATTTGCGGCGCAAGTGCCTTCTCCTGTTGAAACACCAGCCCCACCGCAATGGAGTGCGAGAACGGCCGCGTCGCAGCTACCAACGGCGACTCCCTGTGCATGGCGACGCCCCGCGCCGACCCGCTTAACTGGGGGAAGGCGGCGGAGGAGCTCATGGGCAGCCACCTGGACGAGGTCAAGCGCATGGTCGCCGAGTACCGCCAGCCCCTGGTCAAGATCGAGGGCGCCAGCCTCCGCATCGCGCAGGTGGCCGCCGTCGCCGCCGGTGCCGGCGAGGCCCGGGTCGAGCTCGACGAGTCCGCCCGCGGCCGCGTCAAGGCCAGCAGCGACTGGGTCATGAACAGCATGATGAACGGCACCGACAGCTACGGCGTCACCACCGGCTTCGGCGCCACCTCCCACCGCCGCACCAAGGAGGGCGGCGCGCTCCAGAGGGAGCTCATCCGGTTCCTCAACGCCGGCGCATTCGGCACCGGCACCGACGGCCACGTCCTGCCCGCCGAGGCCACGAGGGCGGCCATGCTCGTCCGCATCAACACCCTGCTCCAGGGCTACTCCGGCATCCGCTTCGAGATCCTCGAGGCCATCGTCAAGCTGCTCAACGCCAACGTCACGCCGTGCCTGCCGCTCCGCGGCACGGTCACCGCGTCCGGCGACCTCGTGCCGCTGTCATACATCGCGGGCCTCGTCACCGGGCGCGAGAACTCTGTTGCGGTCGCCCCGGATGGCAGCAAGGTGAACGCCGCTGAGGCGTTCAAGATCGCCGGCATCCAAGGCGGCTTCTTCGAGCTGCAGCCCAAGGAAGGTCTTGCCATGGTGAACGGCACGGCCGTGGGCTCTGGGCTCGCCTCCACGGTGCTGTTTGAGGCGAACATCCTAGCCGTCCTCGCCGAGGTCCTGTCCGCCGTGTTCTGCGAGGTCATGAACGGCAAGCCGGAGTACACCGACCACCTGACCCACAAGCTCAAGCACCACCCGGGACAGATCGAAGCTGCTGCCATCATGGAGCACATCCTGGAGGGCAGCTCCTACATGAAGCTTGCCAAGAAGCTCGGCGAGCTCGACCCCTTGATGAAGCCCAAGCAGGACCGGTACGCACTCCGCACGTCGCCGCAGTGGCTTGGCCCCCAGATTGAGGTCATCCGTGCCGCCACCAAGTCCATCGAGCGCGAGATCAACTCCGTCAACGACAACCCGCTCATCGACGTCGCCCGGAGCAAGGCTCTTCACGGTGGCAACTTCCAGGGCACGCCCATCGGGGTGTCCATGGACAACACCCGTCTCGCCCTTGCGGCCATCGGCAAGCTCATGTTCGCGCAGTTCTCCGAGCTCGTCAACGACTACTACAACAACGGCTTGCCCTCCAACCTGTCCGGTGGGCGCAACCCGAGCCTGGACTACGGCTTCAAGGGCGCCGAGATCGCCATGGCGTCCTACTGCTCTGAGCTCCAGTTCCTGGGGAACCCGGTGACCAACCACGTGCAGAGCGCGGAGCAGCACAACCAGGACGTGAACTCGCTCGGACTCATCTCCTCCCGGAAGACGGCTGAGGCGGTCGAGATCCTGAAGCTCATGTCCTCGACGTTCCTGATCGCGCTGTGCCAGGCTGTCGACCTGCGGCACATCGAGGAGAACGTCAAGAGCGCCGTCAAGAGCTGCGTGATGACGGTGGCGAAGAAGACGCTGAGCACCAACTCCACCGGTGGCCTCCACGTCGCCCGCTTCTGCGAGAAGGACCTGCTCCAGGAGATCGAGCGCGAGGCAGTGTTCGCGTATGCCGACGACCCCTGCAGCGCCAACTACCCGCTGATGAAGAAGCTTCGCAACGTGCTCGTGGAGCGCGCCCTCGCCAACGGCGCCGCCGAGTTCGACGCCGAGACATCCGTGTTCGCCAAGGTCGCCCAGTTCGAGGAGGAGCTGCGCGCGGCGCTGCCCAAGGCGGTGGAGGCCGCACGGGCGGCTGTGGAGAACGGCACGGCGGCGATACCCAACAGAATCACCGAGTGCCGCTCCTACCCGCTCTACCGCTTCGTGCGCGAGGAGCTCGGAGCCGTGTACCTCACCGGCGAGAAGACGCGCTCTCCCGGCGAGGAGCTGAACAAGGTGCTCGTTGCCATCAACCAGGGCAAGCACATCGACCCCTTGCTCGAGTGCCTCAAGGAGTGGAACGGCGAGCCCCTGCCCATCTGCTGAACAGAGAAAATACAGGGACCAGACGACTGTATTCTTAGCTAATGCTTTTTATTCCTAATTTATTTATGTTCGTTGATATGCTACGGATTCTTGTTATACAGCTGCAAGCCTGCAATGCGTAAACTGTTTTGAGCAAGGTCTTGCAAGCTGTAACTTGTATGTTTTCGAATATGTGAATCATATTTGCAGTTCAATTTATCCTATTGTTAATGCAAACGAGTGGCTTGGTTGGTTGGGACAGTCCCAACTTAGAAACGTGCTGAACGAAACATTGCTTGGTTGGTTAGGACAGTTCCAACTTAGAAACTATGTACTTTTTGTATTTGCCAAGTTAGGTACGTACTACATATAGAAACCTTATTCCCAATGCTTGATTTCTTCAAAATAAATTTTGTCTGATCATATATCATCTCTTTTCTATTATCTACCTGTAGCACATCTCTTCACATCTTGTTTCCCATGCAGACATATTTCTTATTTAATAAAATCATTTCCTCCTCCTCTCTTTTTCTTAGTTACACTGCCACATTATCATCTTTCTTAGATGACATCTTAATTAATGAATATTGAGTTTGGAGTGGGTTCTTCAAGGGTTCAACAATGCTAACACAAACAAGATATTCATATTTAAGCATATCAATTACTGTTTACACAGAATGAATCTAAAGAACCAGGGAGGTCGAGTCATGGCTACCATTGTCTGCAATAACATCCTTCGTTGCTAAAATTGCTCTATTTGCTCTATCAAAGAATTGTATGTATAGCTGAACTTTTTGTAAAAGATAGTACATTTATACTATTTTAATATAATATATGCAGAATAGTATGCGGTCAATATATATATATATATTAAAAATAGTAGCATACATAAAATTGTGATGGATATTAAAATAATTCAAATAAATTGTAAATAATTCAAATAAACTGTTAGTGTTATTAGAATGTTAGTCGTTAGGGGAACATTTTTCATTGTTGTCAAAACCGAACATACAAATATACATTTTTTTGTGAATCAAATATACATTTTTTAAAGAGATAGAAATGTACATTATCGCACTTGCATGCATGTACAAAATAGTTTTTGTACATTGATAGTGACAGAAATGGGTAGCTTCAAAACATATATAGGTGTAATAAATCAATAAAATAATACAGTGACTCGCATTAGTCATAGGAGCTTGTAAGTTGTGTTAAACTTCAGTCTAATTTGTTTGTGATGTAATCTTCACCTCTCTCCTCTTTGCTTATACCCTCTTTGACTGCTAAAGGTGGGGCCTCTATGCTCTATACTAGTGTTGTGCACCCTCCACGCTACCGGCTCGCCGGCATTGGTAGCTAGTAAAGTTTCAGGTCACCCTACGATTTTTCCAACAAAGATATTTATTTAGCTTGCGTGCTTATTCTAGAGAAAACATACAGTAGGACATATATGGTGTACCGTGTATGTTTAGCATTGCCAAGCACGCGATACGGACAGTGGCCGCTTTTTCATGTCAACGAACAAGATGGAAAAGCAGAGGAAACCGACAAGAGTTTAGTCCATGCTTGTGTCTCAGTTATCAAGTTGTTGTATGCATGGCTAGCATCACCAACCCATTATGGACTGTGCCACAAAATTTTTCTCTTCTCCGGTCAACAAATTTTGCTCGCCAACAAACTCATTTTGACCATGTTCCGTTCTGGATTCAATGTGCTCCATTTTGACACTTCCAACTTTCAACGTTGTGGAACAACTTTCAACGAGGCAGACGATTTAAACGATGAACGCATCCACACGTGTATCTCTGGACAATCTAAGAAAACTCCACAGTAAATTCTGTCGGTGCCAATAGAAATAACTACAGTTCCTAATGTCTTGCCGAAAATTTTCATGTTCTTGTGTGGCACTATTTAAACTTAGTTCTTCTCTTCCGTTTCACTACCTTCCATTTCACTACCATAACATACAATTAAATTGTCTTCCACTTGCTAGATGGGCCCATAACTGCACCAAGGTTCGCTTCCTCCTCTTCATAATCGAAGTCCACCAACTCCTCTAAGTCTACATGTGGCTAGCAGCTAGTCCTCATCCCAAATCAAGTTACCCAAACTTTATCTATGTCTAATAGGTTCATGGAACAAACAAGATGGACAAAATAGGTCAATTATATTTTAGGGAGTGCTTAGATGCGGAGTGAATAATAGAGATGTATTGGTCCTAAGGGAAATGTATTCCTCAAATCTAGGATGCCCCGTCCACTAAAACCGAGTGGATGGGCTCGTCCCCTTTGGATATCATCACTTATCCGTCTCACCCTCACAAGTGGGTGAGCACAACAACAACTCTTCCCCTCCTTGCACTCTTCTCATCTAAGGCTAAGTCCAACGTAGCACAACTCTCCTTGTCCTAGCTACGCTGCTCCATAGCCTAACCAAGTTCATGGTGGTGTGATGTCGTAGGTCCTATCCCCAATAGAGATTGTGGTACTAAGGCATGACTCACCTTGTCCCAAATCAAGGTAGTGGTGGCACTCTCCTTGCACAAGTGAGGCAACATAGGCATAGGTCATGTGGTATGGCAAGTGAGGCAGCACAACTCAGGAGGTGTGGGTGGGGCCGAGGATGTTTAGCACGGGTCATATTGTCTATATATCTTTGTGTTTTCTGAAGAGTTAAATTAAATTGTTGTTGTCTTAGTTTATTTTAAAATAGTGACACACAAAGGAATAATAGTGACGATGAGGCAATTTGCTCAAAATACTCTTGCCAAATAGTGCTCAAAATACTCCACTAAAAACAATCTGAATAAGAAAAATATATATATATGATAAACTCCTTGTATTTAGAGTGTATGCCCAGGAATAATTGTTCTACATAGTTTTCAGATTTAGATAAAAATTGAACAAAATAAGTCATGACGATCTCAATTCAAATTATCTATATGTAAAATAAATAGCCTGCAAAGAGAAGTATAACAAGACCATGCTCACATGATTATCGTGACTGATCGCTGTAAAATGCCTCGTGTCGTTACAGAATATCTTTTTGTGTCGGTCACTGTAATGGGTCTAGCTAGCACCATGCATGGTGTTGCAAGAAAGCTCCTGAAACCCTATGCAACAACCAACTTTTTGGTTAATATATTGGGTTCTCATTCAGCCGCTCTGATATCTCTACCTTTGTAATTTATAATGCATTCATTTGTCCAGGGAAAAAAAAATCAATTCTAGCATAGTGCAGTTTTGAGTCAAACCAAAATATCAATCGGGGATGTCTAGTTATCTATCGACAAATTTTATGTGATCAAATCAGTCAAAATCTCTCAGATTTTTTTTATAAATACTATCCAATAGACAGTTGTAGCACAAATCATATAGCATAATCAAACTTATAGGAATCTGATAAAAATTTAGTAAAAAAAATTGTCAACAGATAAATCACAAAAAAGTCATATTGATTTTAGTAATATGAAATAAGTGTCTTTGTCATGAATCCATTCCTATATATAATACTCCATCCCCTTCATATTAAAAAGAAAGTCGTTTTGAATAAGATTCAGGTCAAACATTAAAAATATAAATTATGAATAACTTTAAAGTTGTTAAGTTTGAAAAATAAAAACCATATAAATAGATTTATCTTAAAAAATAATTTCATGAAAATATACATATATAACTTTTTGATAAATATTTTATAGAAATAAGAAGTTAAAGTTATGTTTTGATAAATATGGATATTTTATTTATAAATTTAATCAAACATTAAATAGTTGATTAAATGATAAAACTGGAATTGTATCCCTTCCCATGACGAAAGTATAGTACGTTCGTACAATTTTTTAAATCATACTGGGGTCGTCATCTTACCGTAGCTGGCTGCGCACGCACGAGCGGAAAAGAAGGCAGAGATATCCTTTACCCTTTTCTCAGTCGCTTCAAACTTATCAGAAGTGACTCTTATTATATATCCTATCGCCAATTTAATTTGGAGGCCTGGCCAGCCAAGAATTGTAGAGTATGATGAAAACGCTGCCCGGAGTGGAAAGGTCAATAATCCAAACAAAACAACCTTATCATCCACTTGTTCTTGCGTTCCTTCTATACTTTCTTCATCGATCCATAACCTCACCTACCCACTCCTACTAATTCCAAAGCTAAACTGAAGCACTCAGACTTTGTTTTCAACATGGTCCACGTTTCATCAAATCAAAACATAAAAAAGGTGTAGTAAAAGATCAACAAAACATGGAGCACTCCTGTCAAGTGGCTTGCTTTTGCTTACAATACGTACACGCGTCAAAAGGGCTTTCGATCGAGGGCTGCTCGTGATCGATAGTGCTTCACGGTAGGTGAATGCATGCATGCATGCGCCGCCTGGAAATGCAGCTTACTAGTATTATTAAGCAGTGCCACTCCCTTGCAAGTTGCAACTAAGTCAATAGGGACTGCGATCTGGAGGGTGCAGGTAGCCGCTCGATCTCCCCGTCACCAAACATTGAATCCGCGAGATGTTTGGTGAAGAAAGAAAGAAAGAACTGACTGCAGAAGCTTGGACCCCATTGTTTTTGCATCGGTAACTTGTAAAATCAACTCTAATTGCATTGTTTCTGCACATAGTCACATTGTCTCACAGTGTCCGCCGAAGACCAGCCGATCAGTTTCAAGTGCTGCTGCTGCACACGAGTAGGGCATCCTCGTGATCGAATCGCGTGAACAAAGACTAGAGATCTGTCTTTCTGCTGCACAGTTTGAGACGTCGATCTTTTTCCGCCATATATACCACTATAACAAAAAAAAAAAAAAAATCAATAAACGGGAAACGGCAATATCCGCATCAGAATTTGGTGTTTGAGGACGGTGAGTCGGTGGTGACCACTCGCGTCAGCTTCACACGCTGCCCATCACCATGTCTCAGTAGTCTTGGCCGTCAGAATGTCATTGTTAGTGGCAGCAGCCTCACCAGCTACCACTGCTGATTTGCTGATCAGCCCCATCATCTCCGTTACTTGTGTGGCTCACCACCAATGCCAATATGGGCCAGCCAAGCCACGCTCGGACGCGCTGGAGACCACTCTGAGCTGCGAAATCTGCCGTCCACACGTTCTACCAAACAACCACAAGCAAATTGCATGCAGCCGCACAGCGCCATCAGAAAACGCTCCCAGCAGCTTGCAGCGTCTCAGGCACGGTTCCTGTGTCAGTCACTGCTTCTTGCCGTCCTTAGCGCGGCACGAACCACGCATGACGCATGCTCACATTGCATGTTCTAGTAGCAGCCCGTGCCCGGTACACTACACACGAGGGGCTTCCAACGTCCCGGCTCGATCGGCCCGGCCACGAGGTTGAAAATAAACTGACGACGGCTGAAATGGCTGATTAAGCTACAACGGCTGAATTTTTTTGAGAGAAACACTATGGGTTGGTCGGCTGATAAGTTCAAACAAACAGAGACGGCGACCGGACCGTTGGTCGGGTGCTCTCGGCGTGGCTCCGCGGTCGGGGCTGTTCTGCTTCTGCCAGTCGCTCTCGCTCGGGGCTGCCCTGCTGTTCGATCAGGCATATCAGATCAAATCAGTTTACAGTTGCTGAACTCCCCGATCCGATCCTCCGCTCGTTTTGCACCATGCTTGCCCACTCGTGGTGTGGGTGTGGGCGTTCCGTATCCTGTCTGTCGCCCACTGCCGTCACTACTGAACTGAAAACATCGCGCTGCGTGCGACGTTTCGCGTTTGTCGTGGTGTCATGTACTCACCGATAGGCAGAGTCTGTCTGTGACTGCGGTACGCACTCGAGTGCTTACTGTGCCCGCAGCACAATACCGGCCCAGGTAGCTCCTTGGCCTTTCGTTTAGACCGAAGATTTGTCAAAAGAGCAGTGCTTCGCCCACCGGCTGCTCGATCATAGATTAGTAGCAAATGCATCAGGCGTTCAGTTTCCATTGCAAAATACAAACGTCTTAGTCTTATAATTTGGAACCAAAGGAGCGTCATTTTTCGCCCTACCACCTGCTTACAGTCTTAGAGATTAGTAGCAAATGCACCAGGTATATATTCAGTTTCCATAGATCGTTCTATATGAGGATCTAGAGGATATATGATCTACAGAAAGAGCAACTAGCCAGGACTGTTAACAGATAATTAGCCAGCAACACAACAGGTAATTTCTTCGATTCCATCCATCATAAAGCATGAGCAATACAACAGGTAATTTGTTCGATTCCATCCATACAGGCTCATACAGATAATAAAACATAACATTATTATTAGCCTCAGTTCACAGGCTCATACATACCATGTAGCATAACATTATTATTAGCCTCAGTTCACAGGCTCATACAATACCATGTAGCATATAACATTATTGCATAGCTTCTGTCAAAGTTCGACCAACACAGGTAGATGATAGAGACATACAGAAATCTCTGATCATAGCTGGAGATTTCAGCTTTTATTATTATATTGATTGATCTTATATGAAGGAAATCCTACTCCTGAGATGCCATCTTGGAGAGCAGGAGCAGTTTATAGCGGTTCAGAACAGATTTCAGGTTTTTCTTCTCCCTGCCATAGACTTCTTCAGGGTGCTTCATGCCAAATATGGTGGCCTCAACTTCCATCAGCATCTCCAACACGGCTTCCACACTGATACGTTGGCTTCCATCGGACACTACTGCAACTGTACCATTTTTGGTGCACTTACATGTGGAAACAGGTTGAACAGGCTTCAAGAATGCTGGATCCAGAATACCCTGTACAAGTGGTAGAAATCAGTAAGCTGGTCACAACACAATGATAATATTGTTTAGCTGAAAATGGGTCCATTTTTAACGATGTCAGCAGGAGAGATCCCTATCAATTCCTCTTATAAAAATATATACAAACAGAAGTTACATGTACATAGCTGCAAGCCCAAAAGGAAATCCTAGCTATTGAAACTAAATAAAAAGATTTAAACCAATTCTACAGCAACAACTTAACAGATTGTTTAGTTCTTTGAAAATGGGTCCATAGATAGAGAACCAAAAAGTTCAAATACGAAGAAAGAAATACTTGTGAACTTAATAATCCTATGTGCGTCTCAGCAGAGGAAAGAACTGTTTATGATTTTTTGCAAACATTTCAGCCTCATACTGAATGCATACATATCTGTTAGTTAACTAGTTTTTCCCATTTAAGATGGCTACGGAAAGTTAACTACATTGCCCAGCCTTCTATATCTGACAGTTACAAACGAAACTTTTCGGTTTATCGGAACTCTTAAGAATAGGCATTACCAAGCTAATATTACCATCTCTAGTGCCACAAAACACATGGGATAGCAAGTATATTCCATCTTCGTTCCTTCCAACAGGACAGTAGGAAGCAACTGAAAGTTTTTTTTAGTGAGTTTCACCTTGGCTTCACGAAGGTTGTATAAGTTTCAACTTTCGCAAGTTTCATCTGGAAATGGACATACTCCACCCATTCAGCGTACTGAATTCAATTCAGCAGCTCCTATGGAAATTCTACAGCAAACACATTTGGAAAGCCCATGTGGAGAACAAGCACAGACACAGGAACTATAGGCCTACAGCGTCTTGGCCAGCCATCAACTACCTCGACCAGGAACAAGCCCTGGCTAAGCACGAAATGTGCTTCGCTGCAGAGCAGAAATATTATGCAACAAGCTAGCTGAGCAGCAACGCAGCAATACAGGTAGAGGTAGCAAGGAATGAAAAAACAATAAGGCTGCAGTGGTGAGTGAAATGAGGCTGCAGTGGTGGCGCCATGTGGCGTTTACCAGGTGAGCGTACGGATGCCGCAGTGTTTGGCTGTTTGCGTCTGCGTCTAGCCCGAGCGGAACAAGCCAGAAACGTGGGAAGGCTAAGGTCAATTACCATTATGCCCTAAATAACAACAATTAATTTTTGTACATAATCTTCCACAATTAAATGGCCAAAAATTAGGAAAAACAAAAGTACCTAGAGGTAACATGGTACTTTTCCAATCCTTCCCTAACTTAATCGAAGGGCAGAGCTCCTGCCGTTTTGTTAAAAAAAAAGCTACAACTTTCGAGCAGCAGCAGATCATGCAGTATAGCGCTGTCAAGCAGCAGCAGATCAGAGAAGCAGCACTTAATGCGTGCCGCCAGGCCACCACACCACCCCGTCAGGCTGCCATCCCACCCTGTGTTCTTCTCCGTAGATAGGTTTTGTTTTTTTAGTTGGCCATAGTGTAAAGAGTGGTTTGGGTGTAGTACTGATTTGGTCTTGGGCTAGGAACCTCACTAGCACAATTCTAGCTCTGTTAGACCAAAGGAACACACAAGACATTGAAGAAACAAATCCTACCAAAAAGGGGAAAAACAAAGATCTTCAAAATTTGACTTTGATCCTGAATTGGGTCTTGTATAATGGATTTGAATTTGATCAAATGAAATTTGAACACAAGTGTAGATCTTCGAAATCAGGGGTCTGGAGCAAAAGGTTACAACTTTTTTTACTTATTGCAACTTATTTGATCAGATGGCACATTGGGTTCAGCACATAATCTGTTGCACTGGACAAATTCAGCAGGCATATTTTTCAAGGTTCCAAATCACCAGATCGTACAATGCTCTTAAGGTTGTAACAACTAATTTTTCAATTTGTAGAGGTGTCTAAATGGATAGTCCAATGCAAAGGTTTGAGCATCTCCCAATGGCTACTTTTGAAGGTTAAGGCTATAATATACCCCTAGACACTGCCATTTGAGGATAAACACATCAATTAGCACAACATTAAGGATGTGCTAGTTTAGTCCTAGTGTGCATCTAGCTAAGTGTTTGTACAAGAATGGTCTTAAGGAGAAAGTCTTTGATGGTGCTGTGTTCTGCTTTGAGCTGCGCTGCAGATGATGGTGATGCCACAACAATGCTCTACGCTGAGGATCATTGCAACTGAGGACGATAGGAAGACGAAGGCAACAAAGGTGCTCAGCTAGAGGAGTGCTAGAGCTGGTATGGTTATGTCTTCCTTCCAATGGAGTTTGTCCATATTCTATAATAGTTTCCTGGTCGTTTGGTTTGACAGAATTCATGTTGTGCAGGTATGTCCCTCCAATGGTTGGCAGTAATAGGCAGGTTAAGTCCAACATCTGAGTCAGGTGCTATCTTATTCTGCTCTAGACTGTGGCCTTGGTTTTCTACTGAACCTAGTCCATTCATGCATGTTTTTTTCTGTAAACAATTTCCATTCATTAATACAAATGGGGACTATCCCACATCGGGGAAAAAAAAAAATTAAGCACAGTCAAGCACCTACACTTATTGCACCTGGTGTTTATACCATTATCATAATGGTGACCCTTATAATTGAGTGAGTTCACCTTAATTCTGCAAAATAAGCTAGTAACAGGAACCATCTTTCTAAAATGCACAAGTAAAAACACTGTAAATTATTTTAATATAGCAACCATTTCAATTGAAAAGAATATTGAGATCATAAATTTTCATGCTATTGGTGTCAAACAACAGCTTTACAGTTTTACAAATGCAAGCTATGCTGTGACCTTGACTTTGGAAGCCAAAAACAATAGCAATTTTACTGAGTGCAATATTTGATCCACCAGAATCCAAAAACCTTGATCTTGACTAATCATTTTGATTTGTTTTCTTGATCGACCACTAATTCCTAAACTCCATATCTTCAAAATACGAGGTTGTGTGCAAGACAAATTTGGAGAAAACACTGATGTAATTTTCTTATGCATACATACAGGCATAATTGAGAGTTTTAAAACCAATATTCAATAAAAAATAAAGAACAGTTGTAAACAAAAGATGAGAGTTTTACCTGAAGGCGATTGAGAACCCTGCTATACTTCCCAAAAAGCAAAGGATGCTTTGCCGAAAGAATCACTTCAAATATTCTAGAAATGCACCAAACACCAAAGCTAATAAGGAGAGTAGGTAGCCACATACATCCATCTCCACAACCAAGAGTTGAGGTGCACAGGTTGAATATTTTACCATCAGGATCAACTACTGCATTCGGACAGAATACCCCGCTTGGATGTATATCTCCAAATATCACCATTTCAGCAACCAAGCCCACTAGCTTCTCATCATACCCGCCTCTGTTCTCAAACAGCCAATCAGCTTTCCTAATTTCCGATATATTCAGAATACAAGCCCGAAAAGAATTCAAGAGTAGCCCTTTCAATTCATTGTAGGAGAAATAAACATTTGTCTTGGAAGCCTGTTGAGCTACTTGCTGTGATGGACACTTTTGAATCAAAACTTCCATTTTGTTCAGCTCCTCCACTGGAATTCCCATGCCAATGGATTGAGCAACCCTGTACAACTTTTTGTTTATGGGAACTTCATATTGTAGTTGATCATTGTCCATAGCAAAATATGATACTTCCTCATCCTTCAATAGACTAGGATCCTCCGTGAGGAAAGAATCCATGATGCGCTTTCTGAACGCCACAACAGCAGGCAATGTGCAATTTCCATGTTCAGGGCACATGTCATTATTGATTCTAAACAAAGGTGGCATCCCCATGGTACCTAAATTTAGCTTCAAAGGATCACATAGTCCTCCAGGTAGTACATCAAAATAGCACGGGCAGCTTTTGATCTCCTCAACATCCAGCCCAATAAGAAGGTCCAATCTTATGGCATTTCCTTTTTCTGTCAATTTGCCATGCAGATCAAACAAATTCCCCCAGAAGTCATCAAGAATGTCGGCAAACTGGTGGTGTGAAGGAAAAACCACTTGAACTTTCGATTTCATGCTACTAGCATATTCATTACAAAATTTCACAGTGTTGTTTATCTCATTACATCTTTTGGAAATCAATTCAGCAACTTGTTGACTTAAGGCAGCAGAAACAGCATCCCTTACAACTTCTCCATTAGCAAAACCTTCAACAGCAAGATAATCCATCATGTCAAGCATATTGTTGACTGAATGGGACTCAGAAGTTGAAGCTTGTCCAGAAGGAAGAATGGGATTCCTTGCATTAGATTCATGCTCAGAGAGGAAAAGTGAATCATGGCATGAAACTGAATCAGTAGTGTCAACATGCAAGGCCTCAGAAACAGGAGTTTCTTTACCAACAGTTTGACCCAAATGATCCTTGGATGTCTTGGACAAGGGCGTCTCTCCGCAATGTCAAATGTTTCATCCTGCTCATCGAAGACCATGACTTGCTCTTGTAAAGTAATTTCACATTCAGAGTCCAGAACTGGGTCATGCCCAATTCCCACCGTTTTGATAGTATCCTCTAATTCTCCAAGTAAATGATCTGTTAAGGGGTTCTTTTTGTTGCCAACTTTGTACTGATGACCATTTTCCAACAAGACCTGTGAGCATATTTTCTCATCTATTGAAGTTCTTGCAGGCCACAATAGATTGAATGCCAGATATATTGAAAAGTTAAAGCATAGCAGAACAAACAACACAAGAAATGTGTCAGGTAGTCTCATGAGCTCAGCAAACTTGCAGTCCCTCTTAGTTACCAGTGCTCCAATGATTGCAGCATTCATGGCAACTGATATAGCCATGGTAGTCAAGACAAGGATCCTCATAAACAGGAAACATTTTGAGGTGCCCATGAGAGACAGCAAGGACAGTGCACAAAGTGAGTTGTATGAGGATGAATGAAGAGAAGCAATGTGTAGATCTCCTCAGAGCCTATGTGGTGCAGAAATCACAATGCTGGAATTGTTTTTGTAAGTTCAAAACTATGTACCAGCAGGTTCAAAACTAAGTACTGCAGACAGGCTGGAATGGAGAAAGCCACACTGGTCAATACATCTGCAAAGTAGCAAATAAGCACAGGTTATTTCATATAAACATACTGGAACCAAACATGTTGCATCTCAAGGCATTATGATTAATAAGAAACACCAACCACAAGGCCAAGAAAAAACCCTTAACTGCGGCTTCAACCTATGGAGTCGGACCTTGGCTGACCACAACTTTCTGAGCTGGTGACCACAGCAAATATCCGTTTTTTAGGAGGTCCCAAAGCCCCAAACCAGCCACATGCACCACAGGCTAGCACCCGGACACTGTTCTTTAGGTTGCCAGCGAGGGAAATTTTTTTCGTTGCCACAGCCGGACTCTCCCTCTACAGGGGAGCTATTGCCACACTACCTACCAGTGTTGGCAAAGTAGCAGTATTTACATGATCTCAGACAGAAAGCCAGACCAAATATAACCCTAATATGAACAGACTAGCCTTCTGTGAATATTGTTGGCAAGTGAACATTCATTATGACATACATGTCACCCATGATGTTCTAGTAAGAATGTATACATCTAGTTCAATTGGTAGTTTGAGATCCGAACTTTCTGACACCACAAACTGAAGAACAAGACATGTCTCCCCTCCCCTTGCCATGAGATGACCACCATGGCCTCCAACTCCTAAGGACACTGTCCTCGCCGGCAACAAGGGGTACTGACATCTTGCCCCTAACCCCTCACACCAATTTTGGCTACAACCTCCGAAATTCTCCCCTGACACCGCAAACTGAAGAACAAGACATGTCTCCCTTATCCCCCACCCTCCTACACACACACAAACACATGTACCGACCACCATGGCCCCAACTCTTAAGGACACCGTCCTCGCCAGCAGCAAGGGGGTACTAGCGACATCTTGCCCCTAACCTTCACACCAACTTTGGCTACAAACTCCGAAATTCTCCCCTGACAACGCAAACTGAAGAACAAGGCATGTCTTCCTTATCCCCCACCCTCCTACACACACAAACACATGCACCAACCGCCATGGCTCCAACTCTTAAGGACACTGTCCTCGCCAGCAGCAAGGGGGTACTAGCGACATCTTGCCCCTAACCTTCACACCAACTTTGGCTACAACCTCCGAAATTCTCCCCTGACACCGCAAACTGAAGAACAAGACTTGTCTCCCTTATCCCCCACCCTCCTACACACACAAACACATGTACCGACTGCCATGGCCCCAACTCTTAAGGACACCGTCCTCGCCAGCAGCAAGGGGGTACTGGCGACATCTTGCACCTAACCCTCACACCAACTTTGGCTACAACCTCCGAAGTTTTCCCCCGACGAACTAGTCCCGTGACAGATGTCCAAGAAATTTAGATCGCATCAGATCTGAGAACACACGGAAAAAATTGGAGGCTTTCTAGACAGACGCCATGAAAAACAGATCTTGTATTCGACTGGATCAATAGGGATTCGACCTACTCTGTACAATCAAATATGGGGAGAAGTTTACCTGCCAAATCCAAGAATTTCTTGGGATCAGGCTATAGGAGTGCTGGAAGCTCCTCGATTCCGCCCCCCTTTTCTTCGATGGTATATAAGGTAGTATGCCACAGCGACGGCCAGTGGGCATAAATGGGGAATTTTCATTTGGGGTAAACCTTTCCCTTGCATATAAATCCATCAGCAAACACCCTATTTTTTGCATAAAAGCCCAAGAATATACGGAAATGTTGTGTCAGTAACAAACACACTTTTAAAAGTTGAATATATGATCCCACATGAAAATGAACTCAAAACGTATTTCCACATACTATACAACTCTTACCAAATGAATGCAAATAAATCAATATGGATGACACTGCACTTTTAATGACATGTTAATTTTTTTCCCTGAACAAAGAGCTGGAGATGAATACCATTTGATCAAAAACAAAATTTAGATGGTATGAATTCAAGAAATTTTGATGCCAAGGTCAGCCAAAATTGACATTGTGGGAAGCAGCAAAGGGGAACTTAAAGGAATGGAATTTATCCCAAGATAATTGATGTTAGCCAAAAAAAACGCATGGAGATTAGTAATCCTTGTGCCAGAACTATGGCCTATGATATTGATATTTCATTTACTATTATTTTCTACTAGAAACACAAATATTATTTTAATTTTCATATGTAATTAGCCTGTTTTTAGCTCTCGTTAGTATTCATCTTTAGCCTATGTAACCTTGCTTGGGACAAAAGGCTTTGCTGTTGCTGTTGCTGTTGTCATTGTTGTTTTAAATATGAATATCAGATGAAAGTGAGTTGAATGCACACTCGATCTAATCTATATATAGTCAGTTTTACACAACCAAAAAAGCTTTTTTTGTGGAAACACAACCAAAAAACCTATGTAACAAGTGGCAGAGAACATTAGCTTGTTAACAAGGTACAGCTTTTGGATCTATATGTTTTAGATTAGAATTTGAATTACTAAATGATGTATTTTTATTGCGGTAGTTTTTTCTTCTTTTAACAAGGATGTATACAGTAGAAACTTTCTAAATCTCGGCTACATGATATTAGAACCAAAAGAAGAATGTTCCAGGATACATGCAACAAAAAGTAAAAGGTTGGCACAGAACATCCAAGAAGGCAAATCCAAAAGGCTTTATTGATCCATCTAACACCTGTATTTGTTGTCAGCTTGTCAGATTCAAACGAGTCAAAAAGAAAATAAATAAAAGATACAACCCCACAAAAATGAAGAGTTAGTTTTTCTTTAGTATCATTTGGTAGCTAAGAAAATACTATATGTATGAGGTGTTAAGCAGGCAGAGTGTTAAACAAAACTCCACATTTACAGATTATGGTATTGCACATTACAACAGTATTTTGCCTTTCACAAGATAGCATCCACCATGCAACATTGAACCTTTAATTTGTCAGCATGCCTATTTTGCAAGATTATATATAGTATTCCTTTCTTCCATCCATTCCAAAGTAAATGATAGAATAACAGACCTTCTGTGTGTAATGTCCTTTGAAGTTAATTGTAAATGTTAACGAGCCACGCATACAGCCAATAAATATTGTTTCATATAAACAAAAGGGAAACATCAATTACTAGCTAGTACTTGGTCAGTTAGCTACAGTGTTCGAGAGAGGAAGGACTAAAAGGAGTAACATGAAGAAACCCATGATGGGTAACTCATATTTTTGCAGAGGAAAACAAACATTACCGTGGCTAGATGTGGTTAAGAAATATACTCTTATAGATCATTATGCAAATGTGAATTTCTTTAAGAAAAAGATTGCATAACTTATATATATAGGAATTGATGTCAAAGAACCAGATTGCAAGTTGTTTATCCGGTCCTGGTCCATGCCTTCCCAGAAAAAAGAAAAATTATTGCTGTAGTGCCAAAAGATCATGAGATCTAGAAAATACCACCGAAGAACTCGGTTACCTGAAATACCACACAAAGATTTGAAGTTAACTCAATGTAGTACACTGCTACGTTTTGACAGAAGCGCCTTGAAAAAAAAAATACACCCAGACCATAACGCGAGGTCGCCTGATGCAGGGGACGTGGGTCACAGGCGTGGTAGCGTGCGGTCTCACAGCTGCCTGCATTGTAACGGCGGCGCACGGAAGGAAGGAGAAGAGCGAGGCACAGCTGCTGAGCAGCCTGGATGGACGCGGACATCTACGACCTAGAACCCTCATAGAGGATTTGGACGATTTGGGGGCATAACAGGATTTCGATGATTTGGGGGGCGTAACTGGAAGTTCTCAGGTGAAGGTTTTTTAGAAAAGGTATTGGAAGAAGAAAGCTAAAAGCCACCTGGAAATCGTATACAAGTTTTCTAGGTGAAGTCTGGCCAAACCACGTGACGCAGATAATTAGTATTGTCATGCCAACAGAAGTGGCAGACGTAATCGACGCACGCGTTGGCATGACCAAAAGATCAGAAATAAAAATAAATAATAAGTGGGTTACTTTTGAAATAAGATTTAAAAAGAACTAAATATAAAAAAGATCCATCGTCGCGGCGACAACTAATGGAAGGAGGATCATTGCAGACACCGGCTTGCACGGAGCTGGCATGTCTAGAAGGTCAATGGATGGTGACATGCAGCGGTGTTGATGAGGTGCTGAGCATGACAGTAGGGGTGGCAATGGGGCAGATTTGGATCGGCGGACCTGAAACCCGAACTCAAAACCCAAAACCGCCCCCAGCACCAGTTTCGGTGATAATCCAAACCCGGTGGATCCCCAAAACCTGAAACCCACCACTATATGGCAATAAAAAATAATAAATTTCTAGCAACATATGCCTTATTACATATTCACATATATAAACGGGAGGTAATAAACAACATACAATTTCATGACTCAACTTAAAACAAATTTAATAACTTACACAAACAATTTATTAATAAAACCAAATGATTTTTTTATTCAAAATGTTCTATTTTGAACCTCCATTGGGTATCCGCGGGTGAAAACCGAACCCGATAAGTTTAGGGTCTCTGAACCCAAAAACTGTGGGGAAAAACTCAAACCCGAACCGCTAGAACCGAAATCCGCGGAGCTCCGACTAAAAAACGCCCCATTGCCATCCCTGCATGACAGGGGTAGCCCTATAGGGCCAGCGCGATGTCCACATGTCACGCATGCCTGTGACATGGCAACTGCGGCAGTGATCTCTTGTTGGCAGCTTCCTGCGGTCATTGCACTAGTGGCTCATCTTGCATGGCAATGGCAAGTTCTATGTTGCTTCGGTGACCCACATTGTGGTTTTGTGTGATGCTTTAGGAGGTACGGGATTTTCAGGTGAATGCCCTGCTCGGCTCCCTATTGCAATCAGCAATAGTGACATCTTTAGCGCCACAATGCTTATTAGAGGCGTTGTCATGAGATTTCTTGTCTCCAAGGTTCGGTTGAAAAATCTTGATTTTCATTTAGCATTGATGTATTGTGAACATCATGCCCTCTTTGGAGGCATCGCTATTGAGGACATCCTCTCTCTCTCTCTCAGGCTCTTCCCTACGGCATGCTTGGAAGTATGTGTACGGCGGTGCTTTGGTGGTAAAGTGGACTATGTTTATTGTGGCAGTTGTCATGCTGTCGTTTCTATATTTATTGTTTTTGTTTGTGTTTGGTATTCGTTGTTGTACGCTACTTCTATATCAAGCGGCTGTTTGGTGCGGCACCGCTCCACACGCTCACCTGCCAGAACCCGAACCCTTCTGCCGGAGCCTGAAATCCTGGCTTTGCCTGCCGTATGAAGAACAGCTCTTGTGCTCTCATTTCGCAGTAGAAGCGCTCCTCCAGCCTGCATTGTTTGGTGCCTAGTACACATCTACTCCATCCGTCCCAAAATAAGTGTCGTTCTCACTCCTGAGAAGTCAAAATCTTCTAACTTTGACCAAATAGATTTTGCAATACATCACCAAATCTTTTTTATAGTAAACTTATTTGGAAATACAAAAGTTTGACCAACACGGGATACTATAGCGACACTTTTTAGGACAGTTTTTCTGGCCATGGTTTTTCGAGAGGAAAAAAGTGTAGAGTGGAGGTTAATTAAAAGGCTAAAGAGCTAATGTGTGCTAGTCCTCGAGACGAAATAAAGATAACACTAATTTACTTATCCTGATACATGCTGTGACAATTCTAACACTACATACTAAGCTTAAAAGTTTTCGCCTAGGCTCAGGCAAAGGGAACTCTCCCAGGCTGCACCTACCATCAGCCTAGCATTTTTATTTTTGTGTATATCTGAACTTGAACCAAAACCCTGCGCCCCACGGAATGGCAGGCATGAGTGAAGAAGATCTTCAGATTATTCTGTGATCTTCTGCTCCCAACCCCTCAATATGAAGGTGCTGTTTGGTTCAGCAATGTTTATGGGAATTATGGAAATGTTAATGCAATCAGTTACCGACGCTAGCTGTTACAGGGGAACCATAAACACTATCTGTTTGGTTCGCGGCGTGAACAGTACCTGTTCTTATCCTTGGAGGAAGACAGAAATGAGGATGGCTTCTCCTTGTCGACTGGCGCGAGGGTTCTGGATGGGCTTGGTCTCCGGGTCTGGGGCCAGTGCTGCAGCGACCATCTTGGGGCACGGGGCGCAAAGGCGCGGCCTTGGGTGCCTCGGCAGTGGGAGTCGCCGCGGGGACCTTGGGCTTGGCCGGCGCCGCGAGAGACGCGGTTGCTGTAAGAGTCGCTGGCGCTACCGAGGGAGTCGCCAGCGGTGGTGGAAGATGCTGCGGTAGGGGACGCGGGAGAGATTGCGACCGAGCGCAGCTACGAAGCGGCGGCGGCGGCGGCGTTCTGCCACTGGGATCCGCTGCCGGTGGGTGGAACAGGATAGGGGTAATGGGCTTCTATTGGGCTGCATCTGTTAAGTCCATCCAAACACAAATTAACGTAGCCCATTCGCACCGTAAACGTAAAGGGACGGAGGTAATTGCTTTAAGGACTGAAAACGAATTGAGAATCAGTCAATGATCCAAAGACAGCAGGTGAAACAATGACCATTAACGGAATAGAACCTGCATGATGAGTGTAATCAATTGATTTTCAGTGTTACTATCGAGCACTGGAAAAGGAAGCCAATAAGGTGGCGGATAAAATAGCTAGGGTCGCAATTATATCAAAATCTTCTTGTATCTGAGTCGATGAACCCCTTAGTTTTATTTTAAAAGCCTTGGTGAATGATGTAACTGTTATTAGAGATCAATAAAATACGCCAAATGGCTTCCCTCAAAAAAAAAAAAAAAAAAAGGGCACTGACCAATGACCATAGGAATAGAACCTGCATGTCACATGATTCAGTGTCCCGTGGAAAAGCGAAACATGGGAAGACACGCTAGCTTATTCGGCTCTGAAGTTAACTTTTCATCTCAAAGTTGCCCTAGCAACATGATTATTATATTATATATACAGTATACCTATGTCCTATTCCTCCAGCAGTCCAGCTCCATTAAAGAGAATTAAGTTTTACTGCAACTGAAAATTTTGGAGTTATTTAGGAATCGATCTCTCAATATGAGTGGACCCTGAGACAGTGAGATGTTCTACTTTATGTGCCCAAACTGACTAACAGAGCGGATCAGAACTTACACCCATGTCTGAAGAGCACCGTGTGCCTGTAGTTTGCTTGTCATATATGAAACTCCACATTGCAATTTGCTTTGATGCCTTTAATAAGTGTAATCACAAGATCCCCGTTTGAGTTAGTTGCAGATGGCCTTTTAGTTCTTATGGCTGAGCACAATGCCGTGGTCACTTTCTGTCCCATAGCTGAAGATATATTGGCACGCCAGTTTCCACAAACATCGTAGCACCCATTTCTGCTTATAAGTTGTACCTACATTTTGTGACCAGAAGCTGTGACTGTGAGAGATCACCATGGCATCCAGTGCTTCACGAAATGTCAGGTGAGTGCCTCTTCCCGCGCGATTAAATCCCAAACCTCTTCTCAGGTTAAACTTTATGTCTAGTTTAACATTTCAATAAGTCAATTAGGTTTACATGTTACAACTGCAACCTAATCAGGATAGCAGCTTCCACTACAGTTTTAAATAAATGTCCACTTTCATCAGTCAGATAACTGAAAAGCCACGTTAGTATTACTGAACAAAAAGATTCAAAAGGATCAATGTTTGTTTACGACAGCCATCCATGCTTCTCTGTCGAAGTTTCAGGTTTCAGCACGAGATCGAGGTTCAGAGCTTGAGAACAACAAGCCCTCTGCAGAACCTCAGCAGCAGAAAGCACGGCGGCGGCAAAGCTCACGATCCCCGGAAATGCCGGCTGGGTTTCCGCGGCGGCTGCCTGGAGAAGGCGTGCCGGAACCCGACGCTCAAGGACCGGGTGCTGTCGCGCGCCTTCTCGGAGGAGCTGGAGTCCCTGATGCACGCCGGCAGGGGCGGCGGCCGCCACCTCTTCTTCGACCCGCGCGGGCAGCTGATCCACCTGTGGAACAAGATCTTCCTGTCCGCCTGCCTGCTGTCGCTATTCGTGGACCCGCTGTTCCTGTACCTGACGGGCACGCGGCGGCGGGGCGACGTGTGCGTCGAGTTCGAGTCCTCGCTGGCGCTCACGCTCTCCATGATCCGCTCCCTGCTGGACCTCTTCTACGCCGCGCACATCCTGTTCCGCTTCCGCACCGCCTTCATCGCGCCGTCGTCGCGCGTGTTCGGGCGCGGCGAGCTCGTCATCCACCCCTACAAGATCGCCAGGAGGTACCTGGGGCGGACCTTCTGGTTCGACCTCCTCACCGCGCTGCCCCTGCCGCAGTTCGTGATCTGGATCGTTATACCGAAGCTGAACGAGTCGCCGACGGCGAACAGGAAGAGCATCCTCCGGTTCAGCATCATCTTCCAGTACCTCCCGCGGCTGTTCCAGATCTTCCCGCTCTCGAAGCGGATCGTCATGGCGACGGGGGTCATGACGGAGACGGCGTGGGCCGGCGCCGCCTACAACCTCATCCTCTACATGCTCGCAAGCCACGTACGCACTTGAATTCGATCTTCCGCCTCTATAGTATCATATGCATGATGGATGCTGATTTTTTCCCTTTCTTCTTGGAGGTGCTGGGAGCGCTGTGGTATCTCTTCTCGGTGCAGAGGCAGGAGGCGTGCTGGAGGGAGGCGTGCCGGCTGGAGAGCCCGACGACGTGCCAGACCATGTCCTTCGACTGCAAGGCGTTGAGCAGCAACAGGACGATCTGGTACGAGCTGAGCAACATCACGAGCCTGTGCACGCCGGGCAACGGGTTCTACCCGTTCGGCATCTACGCGGAGGCGCTGCAAGCCAAGCTCACGTCGTCGTCCTTCACCCAGAAGTACTTCTACTGCTTCTGGTGGGGGCTCAAGAACCTCAGGTGATTAAGCAGGAATTAAGCCAGGAGCTCTAATTTTTAAGCTGAGGTTAATTTAATTTACTGCTAGCTAACTTGCGTTTCTCAATAAACAAATGGACAGCTCCTTAGGACAGAATCTGTCGACGAGCTTGTTCATCGGCGAAATAACCTTCGCGATCGTCATCGGCGTTCTTGGGTTGGTGCTGTTTGGCCTGCTCATCGGCAACATGCAAGTAAGTCATCAGTCGTAACTCTGCAGAGGTTAAAACGATGGCGAATGATCTGATTTGACATGTCTATCGATGGCAGTCTTATCTCCAAGCCACGATGGTGCGGCTGGAGGAGTGGCGGACGAAGCGGACGGACATGGAGCGGTGGATGCACCACCGGCAGATCCCGCAGCCGCTGAAGCAGAGCGTCCGGCGGTACCACCAGTACCAGTGGGTGGCCACGCGCGGCGTCGACGAGGAGGCGCTGCTCCAGGACCTCCCCATGGACATCCGCCGCGACATCAAGCGCCACCTCTGCCTGGACCTCGTCCGGCGGGTGCCGCTGTTCGACGAGATGGACGAGCGGATGCTGGAGGCCATCTGCGAGCGGCTGCGGCCGGCGCTGTACACGCGCGGCACGCGGCTGGTGCGGGAGCTGGACCCCGTCGACTCCATGCTCTTCATCATCCGGGGCTACCTCGACTCCTTCACCACGCAGGGCGGCCGGTCGGGCTTCTTCAACTCGTGCCGCATCGGCGCCGGCGAGTTCTGCGGGGAGGAGCTCCTCACGTGGGCGCTGGACCCGCGCCCCGCCGCCAAGCTGCCGCTGTCCACGCGCACCGTGAGCGCCGTGTCCGAGGTCGAGGCGTTCGCGCTTGTCGCCGACGACCTCCGCTTCGTGGCCACGCAGTTCAGGCGCCTGCACAGCGCGCGCATCCGCCACCGGTTCCGCTTCTACTCGCACCAGTGGCGCACCTGGGCCGCCTGCTTCATCCAGGCCGCCTGGCGGCGGTACAAGCGCCGCCGCGCGTCCGTGGAGCTCAGGGTCCGCAAGGGTGGCGAGGTGCCTTCCGCGGGGACCTTGAGGCGGTCCCGCCGCCACAGCATCGACGGCAAGGCGGCGTCGATTAGGAAGCCCATGGAACCAGACTTCACCGTGGAAGAAGAGGACTGATCATCGAATGCTCACCTAGGTTAGCTTAGCTAGCATCTTTCTCTCCTCCCCACCCCCCACCCCCCCCCCAAACCCCCCTCAGGGTAGATATACTCCCTCCGTCCCAAACAGTGCTCAGGGTACATATACATGCTTGTATAAATGAGAAAATTAGTTCGTCTTCATAAATTAACATTCTCGATTTCTCGTCGTGTGTTTTTATATTTCAATAAATTTTGTAAATCCAACTTAAGTCCTCTTTTTAGATTCCATGAATTAAAACCAATATCTAAAAAAGCATTTATTTGATAAATTATTTTCTAATTTCTCTCAAATCCTAGGAATTAGGCTTTTTTTAGGGGAAGGGATTAGGCTATTCGATTCGATTTCATTCAACATGACACGCGACGAATTCTGAAGCCCAGTCCTTAACCGTTTCGGCTACGTAGGCTTTTTCGGACTTAAGTGGCCGAATGAAAAAGGTGAAGCCAGATCCCGACCGTGTGGAAAAGAAGCCCATCATCAGTTGTTTAGTGTGGGCAGGAAAAGAAGCCCGATCCCGGACAAAGTGGTTGTAGGGCCAGGCTAGGTGCGCCTTTTCAGGCTGGGCTTGGGCGGGTCGGTTATCGGGCCAGGCTTCTTCTCATGGACAGGTAGGTCCCCAGAGTACTACATAAAAAAACGTTTTGAGCATCGAGAAAGTTACTGCCCTTTGGTTTTACTGCAGGAGTTTAATCAGTTCCCAATTACTATGCCGTGAGCCGACAAGCACGGATTGGGCAAGCGCTGTACACCACGGTCCCCGAGCGCCATAAAATTAGGCTTGTCGTCTCATGGCCTTGGTCTGTGACAGTGTCAGTTCATGCCCATGGTCGAGCAAGCTGCAAGCCTTGCCCTGGGGACACGGGACAATGATGAGCATTGAGCATGCCTGGGTCTAGTACGAGTGACTGACTGGGGTAAAAGTTTGAACGGGACATGAGGGCGTCCCCAATGAATCGATTTGAGCTGACGATTTGAGTGCCAACTAGGTTCGGATAGAGGCTCGATTTGGGTGCCAACTAGGTTCGGATAGAGGCTCGGAGTGACGTGGAAAGGAGAGAGAACACAAAAATAAACTCGCTAGCGCTTCTTCAGTCGTTAGCTAGGAGCACGTTTCCCAAGAATACTTGCATGGTGGTCGGCTGAAGCTGCTAGCATGGATTAATGTACTAGAGGAGAGAGAAGATAGGAATTAAAAATTTCTTGCATGTAGGACCAGGTATGGGTGAGTTGGCATCAAATAGCTAGTAGCTGGCTAGATTGTTGGAGAAGCCCTGAGTTGTCTTCTGCCCTCACGAGTCACGACAGAGGGCGACCGATCGATACAATATCTACTCCCTCCGTTCCTTTTTATTTGTCACCGTGGGATACGTGCCACAAGTTTGACTTGATTTATAAAAAATACGTATAATATTTATATCTCCAAATAATGTTGTTAAAAAACTAGATCCAAAAATCTTTCTGATGATATTAATTATGATACTAATCGATGATATTTATTATTTATTAAAATTATCGGTATTTATGTCTCGGGAAGCGAAGCGACAAATAAAAAGAGACGGAGGGAGTATACTAGTAAGATCATTGTTGTTTTGTATTTTTACCACGTTATATGGTACTCAACAGTCTCTCTCTTTTTTTGTAGGAGAGCTCGATCAACTACCTTTTTCATTTTCATTTCATATATGTCCATGGATATACCTAAGTTTACGTTCAAAAAAAAAAAAAAGATATCTAAGCTAAAATAGCTATAGGGTTTGCAGAAATATATCCTTATCTGTCTTTTAGTCATTCTGACGACTAATTGTTTCTTACTGCACCTGACATGCACCGATTTTGGGTTTGTAAATCCGTCGATAATTGCTTAAAAGCACATGGATGGTTACAGGTCGTTTGTTATCATGTTTACTTTTCATGAACCATGCACAACACCATGCACTTTCGGGGCACAATAATTGTTATCTGGATTTTACAAGAAACAAGACAGGTAGTTTATTAGTTGCAGTCTCAACATGATCCAACTATTCATGTCCCATTCTTTTATCAAAAAAAAGCTAATCATATCCCTTTTTCACGTACTCCCTCCAACAGCCCTCTGACAGATCAAAGAAGAGTGGGGAACCTCTCGCTGGTATTTTGGGATTCAACATCACGAAGTGTTTTCACACCATCGACCGACATTGATTCATGTCAATCGTAAAGGAAGAGATCGACGATTTCAAGGTCCTGATATATAGAGCATTGTGGCTTCTAAAATTTATACTGAGATACAATACATTCTACAGGTGTCATGCCATTTAGCAAAGTTTATTATAAAAGAAATCATAATTTAACGAAAAACAACTTAATTGGTAGTATTAATCTATGGGTACATGCGTTCTTTGAGGATTTTTTTAAGCTATCCTAAATTTTTGAAATACACTATATTACATGATAAAGGGGGTAAAACTTTTCTTGCAATTAAAACATCTCCCCGTGGAAACCACCTAGAAGGTCATGAAAATTGTTTAAAAAAACTAGGCAGAGAGCAACTTAACATAGGTCTGCTGGTCTGCTGTAGTGTATTGAAACAACATCAAATACTATATCATCAGAAAAACAAACATGTGTGCTCTAGTTTCAAATAGTAAGCCGTCCGGGCTTCTTTATGTACATAACTTTTACTACATATATCAGATACATAACTTTTAATACATATATCAGATATAATGTATATATATCTAGATAGGGAGAGGTTTCCCTACTTCCGGGAATAGTTACTCCCATCTTAAAAGCAACATATTGTGTATATATTTATACTTGTTTATCACTTTGAGTATGTTTATATACTCATACTAAGATACTTCAAATCTTTCTACGCGAAATTTTTTTTGAAAGAACCCATATTTTTTAATATATTATAAAAAAGCCACTGAGTGTAGTATATAAAATAAGTATAACCACATACTTTATGTATGCATGCATACTTGACATATATATTACCATAGATGGTCTAGTATGATCATATACTTCATGTACATACACTTCGTTCGGTCATATACATTTTAAATCTAGAGATATTAACATAGGAGTAACTACTCTCTGAGAGTAGGATGGAATTTCCCTATCTAGATATATATTATATAATACGAAATATATACCTATTGTGACAGAACCGACCAATCCATCCGAGATTAAGCATAACTGTCCCCGTTAATAATGTTGACACGTATACACCGCTTCTCGAATGAACCCGGTAGTCCACCGAGTGTCACGAAGGACCTCGGTAAATCAACTTACATCCGGGATCACATAATTAAGAAAACATCATACATCAAGATACACGGTTTACAAAATAAAAATAATTACAACCTGAGTTCTATGTGATTACAAAGGTGGTTCAAATATAATACATGGAAGTGATTCTTGGTTTCAAATACAATACCAGAAGTTTATTTTATAACACCAGCTTTATTCAAACCTCGTTTACCGCATGAAGAAGAGCGTATAAATATGGCAACGCCCATTGGCCTAATCAATACTGCCATCCACAGGGTTAGCGCCTGTGATGTAAGACCTTTCACACAACAAGTCACCTGCAACGATGGGTAAAAACCCTGAGTACTTAATTGTACTCTGCAAGACTTACCCGACAGAGAATAAAAGAAAAGACTCCAAGGATAAATGATTGGCTAAGTATGGTGGAGTTTGTTGGCTAGCAACTTTTGCGGAAAAGCTTATTATTAGGTTCTAAAATTTTATATGTTGGCGGCAAAATTATTATGATGCTATCCATAACTACGTTTGCACTTTTCTAAAACATACACTTGAATTATATAAGCATTCATCTACAGATGAGGTACCAATTATAATCCTTTCAAAATCAACAGTGAATTCTATCTCTTTTACTACATCTCTGCGACAAAGTATAAGTTTCTCACTATCCGGGAGAGACGGCTGTTGGTATTTGTTAATGCCTACTGAATAATTCTGCAAGCCCATAGATACGTTGTAGCACTTCACCAGATAAGTATACCCAGTTTTAATATCGAACCCAAAGGAAGATATGTGAGGGTCTTCTAAACTACACTTAACCACCTGAGTAGCAAACAAGGCTGTAGAAGGTAGGGATATAGAGGGGAAAACTAAGGCTTCTAATTCAGGCTCAAGTAAGTTATGATTAGGATGCTTTACTGCGGAATTAGATAGAGGAGTACAGGCAAAACTGTAATCCGACTACCAATTATTCTCCTGCTCGGTCTACCGATGGGATAGTGGAATATATAAGATTCAACGGAGCTATAAAGTCACCTCCGCGAGCTACCACCAAATCCAGACAATAGGGTACATCTACGAGTAACGAAGTCTAAACACCACGCTTACACTACGAATACTACTCTAATCCAAGAGCTATAAGGATTAAAGTATTCAAAAGAGTCACAAACCCAAGAACAAGATAAACAATGTTATTAAAGTATTCAAAAGAGTCACAAACCCTCTAAAACAAGATAAAACAATGTTTAACTTGTTTTAGAGGTATTCCTCTAAAACTCTCTTTAACTCTCTTTAGAGTTATAGAACTAGCTGTAGAGGTAGCACCGACGGGCCGATACTCCTCTAAAACTCTCTTTAACTCTATCTCTCTATCTCTGAAGAACTAGCTTCTAGAGGTATAGAACTAGCTCTCTCTTGGAATGCTAACTCGAGAGGTCATCCATTCAAGGGACACCTCCGAGGATTCTAATTAGGGTTTCTCGCTAAAGCTCTTCTCTTCAGAATGGATCCTCCTCCCTGGGGGTTGCCTCTCCTTTTATAGCCCTGGCGAATCAACGCGAACCCTTGGATCAAACCGACATTGGCGGATGTTGGAGATCAATCCTCAAAGACGGTGGAGTAAACCGGGACGAACCGGGCTGCGAGTAGGGCCCACCCCAGACC
This sequence comes from Chrysopogon serrulatus, assembly GCA_015844335.1. NCBI lineage: Eukaryota > Viridiplantae > Streptophyta > Magnoliopsida > Poales > Poaceae > Chrysopogon > Chrysopogon serrulatus. The sequence continues at coordinate 12,272 of JADLZL010006886.1, read as the reverse complement.
GTTCGGTCCAGGGCCAGACCGACCGGTCTGGCCTGGCCCCCGCTGGTCCTCCGCTTCGGTCTCGTGTCTTCTCGCTCCTTCTGGAATGTTTCTGTGTCACCGTGGCGTCCAATCTTGCATTCTATGTTGCAGTGTAGCTAAAAAGTGTGTCATTTCTAGTGTTTACCTGCAAAACCATTGATTCACCAAAACTCGTGGAATTTGTTAGTCAAAGCCCTACTTCTAGGTAGATGGATTGCTTTTATGTCACTTTGGAAGGTTAGTTGACGGTTGGATTTGAACGTTAAGGACCATCAACAACACCCCCACACTTAGGCTTTTACTTGTTCTCGAGAAAAGGTTGGATAACTTTAGACATAACTCCGGACAAAGATATCAATATAAGCTCATTCCTGGTGATTTCTGCACTGTAAGATTCAAAGTATCTACCATACAACTTTAGGAAGTTAAAGAGTAGAACAGTTGAACAGATTACCTTTATCTCACGGCCAAGTCCATTGGAGATTTTTGCAAGATTTTTGAAATTAAACATTGCTTACCTGCTCCTCAATGTGGTACTCTTAAATCACTCATTATATGTAGTATTTGTGGATCTCACTTAGGCATGAATGAGTGACTGCCTTTCCTTGCAACCTACCTCTAATAGGCTGATGTGGAGTTTGAAGGTTTGGCAAGGAATAGTATACTTACCTTACACGTCACTGAGCTAGCGTAAGAGTCCCAAGGAGAGAAGTGTCATACTTCTAGATCAAGATGTGCATGTGTGTGAAATATATGGTGGCTATCCTGTTTCTACTATGCTCATACTTTGAAGGATATATCTCTCTTGCTTGAATTGGAGTGCTTGGAGATAATGGGCTATCTTAAATTCTTCTTTTCTTTCTTTTCTAGAAAGCTAGGCATCTAAGTGCCTTTTGTTCTTTTTAACATTTGGACCCTTGTCCATTTTTCTTTTTAGAACTTTCTTCTCTTTTTTTTTTTTTTTGCATAGCCCATGTCATCCTACACGAAAACTTTTTACAAGACAAAGATTTCTGGTAATATTAGAGCATGAGCGAGTAAGATCCTACCAAAAATCTTTTTGGGTGCGTACTCTCAGTGTAAGAGCAACACATTTTCTATGTGGATGGAAATGGTTGCGCCTATCCCCAGTGTAGGGATAGTGCATATATGGAGTGTAAGTGGATCTTGATTTTGAGAGCATGATAAATCTCTACAACATGGATCTCAAAAGCTGACAGAGCTCAGTGCAAGACAAGTAACTTATGTAGAAAGTTCATGATCATGTATGGCTCTATAGGCATTTAAAAGACCACAGAGGAGTAGCATAGCTATTGTTTTTTATGTTTTTGAAATAAATGATCCAATAACTAGGCATAGAAATTCAGGTTCTCATGTTCTACTATCTCATACTTGTTAAGAACTTAAGAGGCATGGGGTCCTTATAAAGAGTTCCCAACAGCTGCAAGTGTTAAAGGAGATGAATTATGTGATTCTTGCCTTAAGTCATGACTAAGCTACTCATCCTTGAGGTGTAATCATGTTTCATTAAAGGATATTCAATTAAACTCAATATCAATAAATAAGAGTGTTTTAGAGTGCGTACCTGGTTCCTGTTGAATTATGTTCCTTCTGAGTTCTTATGGGTTGTCTCCCCCACACTTGTTTCCTGTTTCTTTTTATGCACAACAAGGTGGAGACAAAAATAAACATATATCCAGGAGAGATGATGACTATAAAGACTCAACTTCTTTATTATCATGAGGCACATTTATTACACAATCAATGAATCAAATTAACTAAGCAAACTAATTTTAACCAATCTAACTAACTAGCGAACTAAAACTTATTACACGTGTGCTTATTCATCTCGATCTCTAATCCTTCTTCTCTAACTCCTTGACCCTAGCCTTAAGCGCTTTATTCTTAGTACGCAGCCGCTCTTGGCTGACCTCTAGGTTCCCTACACGTTGCACAGTGGTCCCTATGACCTTTAGTGCATCAGACAGGGCTCGGGCCTGGAGATCTATCCTCGTCTCTAAGGTGGCCAAGGACAGGCGAGGTTGTCTTGGGGCTGGTGCAGTTCTCGCCTTCTTCTTCGGGGGCTCCGGATTGGCTCTTGGCGATGGATTGAACTTCACATTGCTGGGGTCCACCTGCACACCATCCAGAGTCACTCGCTCCTTCTCAGTGGTGTACTTCGCGCCGATCACCATCCTAAACTTGGTGGTGACCCCTAGCAGCCTCTCTCCCTCTCTAGGAGGTAGTAACTTAGTGCCTTGGGGGAGAGCAATGCTAGGTTGACCTGGCGGTCGTGACTTATCTCCTAGAAGCGGTCGACGAGCTGGTGGCGCTATGGTAGGCCTCCTGATGGCCTGGGCGTAGAAGGCCTCCTCCATTGGAGCTCCTTGAGGTCGAGCTCGGACGACCTCCTTCGATGGCACCGGGACGATCGCCTTCGGGGGCACCACTGCCAGCTGCTTTGGCGGGATGACCGCCAGTGGGAGGACTTCCTCCGGCTCTTCGACCGTGTAGGGATGGTTTAGGCTTGCCATTTGGTGGAAGGTGGAGAGGTGGAGAGCTTCCTTGCTATGGGCTGAGAGAGGTGAGCTCTTGGGATGAGAGGAGAATGACCCCAAGGGGTATTTATATAGTCCTGGTAACTTGAGGTAGGGGCATTCCATCCTAATCTATCCCGAGCATCTACCCTGAACAAGCGGCGGCGGATTCGCACCAAAGTGGAATATCTGAAACCCTAACGGAACAAGCTTCGCACCGAGAGGCGGCGGACCGCGAGACGGCGCGGGGCAAGACCGGTCGGTCTGGGGTGGGACCGGCCGGTCCCACCCTGGCCCGGTTTCTGGTGCCCTTCCACGGGGTGCATTCTTGGCCCGTTATCTCTCCAAATTTTCTCTTGTCGCGGCCCAATTCACGATGGAGTTTTATATTTTGATAAATTAGAGAAAAGCCAGAAAATAAATTTCATCTAATTCCTTGGGTGGTCTAGAAGGTTCTAGAAAAATTTTAAGGCGTTGGCCATTTACCTTGAATAACGTACCTTCATTGTTTTGAAGTGTCACTGCTCCATGTGATGATGCATTTACCACCGTGAATGGCCCTTCCCACTTACTTCGTAGTTTACCATGTCCGAATAATCTTACCCTGGAGTTGAATAGCAGTACTTTATCTCCGGGGCTAAAGCTCTTCTTCTTAATTCGCTTATCATGTCACCTTTTGGTCCTCTCTTTATAGATCTTTGCGATATGATATGCCTTTTCTCGCCATTCATCTAATTCTGAGAGTTGCATCTTTCTTCTTGTTCCGATAGCTCCTAAATCCATGTTCTATCTCTTAATTGCCCAATGAGCTTTGAACTCAAGCTCAACTGGCAAGTGACAGGTTTTGTCGTAGACAAGCTGATAAGGTGACATGCCAAGAGGTGTCTTATATGCTGTTCGGTATGCCTATAATGCATCGGGTAGCTTTTCCTTCCAAACAGTTCCCATCTTGTTGACTGTCTTTTATAGAATGTTCTTGATTTGCTTATTGGAAGTCTCTGCTTGGCCACTCGTTTGAGGATGGTAAGGAGTAGCTACGTAATATTGGATCCCTTACTTCATTAAGTACTTGCGAAAGTTCTTGTCAATGAAGTGAGTTTCTCCATCACTGATCACCATCCTTGGAACACCGAATCTTAAAAATATTGTCTCATGAAACATGTTCTTGGAATTCTTAGAATTTGTAGCTTTGCATGGCATGGCTTCTGCCCATTTTGAGGCATAGTCAACTGCCACTAGAATGTACTCGTAGTTGCCTGATTTTAGAAATGGTCCCATGTAGTCAATTCCCCAGACATCAAAGAGCTCTATCTAAAGATTGTTGGTGAGTGGCATGGCATCTCTAGAATTGATATTGCCATGCCTCTGACATGCTCCACATCTTTGGATGAAATTCCTAGTGTCTTCATACATGGTTGGCCAAAAGAATCCACTTTGCCAAATTTTTGCATGAGTTCGGAACGCTCTATAATGACCTCCATATGGTGATGAGTGACATCTTTCAATAATCCATAGTCCTTTCTCGGTGGGTACACACCTTCGGGTATCCATATAACATGTAAGAGATAAGGATTTCATAGATAAGGTTTCTCCTATTAAGGTTTCCCATATTCGGTGGTACATATCCTACAACCATAAAATTAACAATATTCGCGTACCAGGGATCCGACCTGGAGATAGCGTAGAGTGTGTCGTAAGGGAGTCATTGATTGGTAGTTCCTGCATATTCTTAAACTGCATTCTAGACAAGTGATCGGCAACAGGGTTTTCTACTCCTCTTTTATCTTTTATTTCTAAGTCAAATTCTTGGAGTAGCAAAATCCATCTTATGAGTCGGAGTTTAGCATCTTTCTTAGTGAGCAGGTATTTAAGAGCAGCATGATCAGTATAAATAATTACCTTTGCTCCTACTAAGTAAGATCTAAACTTGTCTATAGTAAAAATAACCGACAGAAGCTCTTTTTCAGTAGTTGCATAATTAAGTTGAGGTCCTATCAAAGTTCTGCTAGCATATGCAATTGCGTGATGCTTCTTGTCTTTAGTTTATCCCAAAACTGCCCTCACAGCATAATCACTTGCATCACACATCAATTCAAAAGGCAGCGACCAATCAGGGGGTTGGATGATTGGTGCAGAGATGAGCGCTTTCTTAAGAGTTTCAAAAGTTTCTAAACATGCATCATCAAATTCGAAGGGAGCATCCTTAGCTAGCAGGTTTGTTAGAGGTCTAGCAATGTATGAAAAATTATGTATGAACCGCCGATAAAAACCTGCATGACCTAGGAAGCTTCAAATTCCCTTAACATTAATGGGAGGAGGTAGTTGTTCAATCACTTCAATTTTAGCTCTGTCTACCTCTATCCCTCTTTCAGAGACTGAATGTCCAAGCACTATTCCTTCTCTAACCATGAAATGACATTTTTCCCAATTAAGGACTAAGTGCTTTTCCTCATATCTTTGCAAAACCTTATCTAAGTTTTCAAGGTATTTATCAAAAGTTTTTCTATATACGAAAAAAGTCATCCATGAAAACTTCCATTATCACTTCAATCATATCGAAAAATATAGACATCATGCATCTTTGAAATAAAGTCGGAGCATTATATAGTCCAAAAGACATTCTACGGTAGGCATAAGTTCTGTATGGACATGTAAAGGTGGTTTTGCTTTGGTCATCTGGATGGATCGGTATTTGATGATATCCCGAATACCCATCAAGAAAACAGAAGAAAGAATGATTTGCCAATCTTTCCAACATCTCATCAATGAAGGGAAGTGGAAAATGATATTTCTTTGTTGTCTTGTTAAGCTTTCGGTAATCAATACACATCCGCCATCCAGTGACGGTTCTTTGTGGGATTAATTTATTCTTATCATTCCTAACAACTGTCATGCCTCTATTTTTAGGCACAACTTGCACAGGGCTTACCCACTCACTGTATGGCACAGGATATATGATCCCAGCGTGTAATAGTTTTAAAACCTCTTTCTTAACAACCTCTCTCATCGCATTATTCAACCTACGTTGTGGTTCTCTAGAAGGTGTTATCTCAGGATCTGTAGGAATGCGATGGGTGCAAAGAACAGGACTGATTCCCTTGAGATCTTAGAGTGAATAGCCAAAAGCAGATCTATGCTTTTCTAGGACTGTAATCAATCGAAAGGTTTCCTCCTCAGAGAGTTTATCACTTATTATCACAGGGGATTCTCGATCATTGTTTAGGAAAGCATATTTAAGACCAGAAGGCAGGGGTTTGAGTTCTATGGGAGGCTTAGGTGGTTCCTCAGACTCATCTAGAGGGTCAGGTTCTAGCGTACTATCTCCTTCCTCATCTAGTGGTTCGGAATCATCTTCAAAATTTGGTTCGAAAGAAGATTCAAAGGTTGTCTCTAAGACTTCTTCCATAGGATCAGGCTCAGGAAGTGACTCAGTCTCATTATTGAGAGCACGAGTTATAGATATGGGCAAATTAAAGTTCTTCCTGAGGCTAATATTTAGATTCCCTTTTTGTCCTTCTTGTAAAAGTCTCTCTATAGGCTGTCCAATCAATACGTCAAACTCTATGACATCAAAGATATAGAAGCTCAAATGAACTCTTATCCCTTTGACATGAATAGGTAAGACATAGAGAATTCCTAAACTTGAGAGAACATAGCCTAAAGGACTTTTTAAAAACTTTATTGTTGGGGTTAAGGGCATGTCTTTTAAAAGATTTTGAGCATATATTGCAGACATGATGTTAACTCCCACAACAGGATTGTATAATGTGTTGGCACTTCTAACGTCGCTACGAATTAACGAGATTAGAAATGCATGGTATTTAAATTAACTTATCATTAGCAACTAGCCACTTCTTTATCACTAGCACTCCTAAGCATGAATTAAGTTGTCATCCCTAATTGTAATGCTAAGAAGCAAATATAGATTTACATGTATTATTTAATATGACTAGGGAGAGATATGTATATAAACTAAAATAGATTCTGCAAGCGGACAGATAATTATACCATTGTAGCATTTTACCTAGGAGAGTTCTACCAGGTTATCAATTTATATTTATACCACTAGGAAAGGTTTGTTATAAACTCTATCTATTACATTGATAAGAAAGTATATACAATGAATAAGTGATATTACCAATGTCATCTACTCTACTCATAACAGGCAGAGGTCACAAGATAAATATAGATAAATACGGGTGATAGCATAATTAAGTATCATAATTATATAGATAATCATCAGAGCATTGTCTAGTCATAATCATAGTTAGCTAATGGATAAACTAAGGATACAACTGCCTAAGGTAATTCTATAACTACATCAATGAATAACTCTAATTAGTGCAATTACATCTAGTAATCATCGCTAAGTCAACCCTATATCATTATCACATGTAAGGGGGCATCAACTAGGAAGGATGTGAAACAGAGTCATTATCCAACTTCGCGACCGTGCCCTGCTGTCCTACACACGGAGGGTGGACTACAGAGAAACCAACATAGCTGTCACCTACGCGGACTACCACACGTCCCGGCATGTCAGAGTGCACTCGCAGACAAACAAGATATCTAGACACTACGTCTACATATTGTCTATCATCTACCCATTGTACACTTGGATAAACGCTATACGAGCAATTACATAAATTCAATAAGATCGAACTAACTAAACTAGACATATAATCAAAGTAGACAATGAATATTGCAATTAAGAACATATGAACTATTAAGAATAATGTCTACCTAATCTGAATAATGAATACAATAAGAAAGAAAGAACTAGAACTATACCGAACTCCTGCACTCTAGATAGACGCCGGGGGCTCCAGATCCCGATGAAGAACTAGATCTCCTCTACTTCTAATCTAACTAACTAGAACTATGAACTAGAAGGCTCTTGATGAACTTGAAGGCTTCTTGATGCTTGATGGCTTGAGGCCTTGATGAATAATGAATTGGCTCTCTCCAGAGGGGGTCTACCCACATATTTATAGTCCGGTGGGATGCGCGTGCGCCGCAGGATCAAACCGACTTAACCAAGGGCCGAGATACATCAGGAGAGACGGTGGAGGAAGCTTCCAGAAGGAGGGGGCAAACCCTAGCGGGGGGGCCGCCCGCCCCAGGGTGGGGCGGCCGACCCACCTGGGCGGCCTCGCCACTCTGTTGCTTCGGTGTCCTCCGAGTCTTCCCGAGTCCAATCGTGATATTTCCCCGTGGCGGATAAGTTTCGTGTTTATTTTGCACTTGAATCCCTCTCAGAACACCCCCTGTTACGTTAACCAAAACCTGCCATGTCATCATCATCATTGCATAAGCATTCATCATTAGAGAACCCTAATTCAAACAATTAAAATGAGTTTACAACTCTAAGGTGTTGCTTGAGTTCTTTTATATCACATGTGTATGCGTTTATAATTTAAACTTCACTCACATGTTTACTTTTATCAATAAAAGCAATCAATTAAAATCAACCCTGGTGTTTGCAAGTGTTTGCCTAACCCTGACTCACACATCAAACAAGTTTTCTAAAGCAAATGGTGCAAAAGAAAGAATCAAATTTGAATTTGGAATTCAAATTCCAAACCCTAGCTCAAGTGGCTAAGTGTTGGAATTGGAATTTCACTTTCAATTTTGGTGAGCTAACCATAATTAATTTTATAAATAAAAGTTGCTAACCAATAGCACTATTTCAAAGTATCAACTTTGTACTTTGAAAGTGTACTATTGGTTGGGTTTGAAAAGTGCCACATCATCATTAATTAATTGCCCAAAGATTCAATTTGAAAAACCTTTCAAAAAGGGAGATTTTCAAAGTGTTTTTGCCCCCTTTACCATTTCACCTCAAAATATTCAAAATTTGGGAAAACTCCAAAAATACAGTTTGTGCATCTCTTTGAGCTCTACAACTTTGGTATAGAAAGTTTTTCAAGTTTTTGAATAAAAATTTGAATTAATTTCAAAAGTTGTTTGAATTGGAAAGTGTCCCCTTTTAAGTTTTAAACTTCAATTCAAAAATTATTGGGTTTCATGAAAAACTTCCTAAAAGAAAGTTGTAGTCCTTGAAAAATAGAACAACTTTTATTTTTGGAGATTTTCATCTTTTATTCAAAATTTGAAAGTAATTTTGAAATCCCAAAGGTTAGGGTTTTGACCCCTTTTCAAATTTGAACTTCAAATTCAAAAACCAGTTGGATTCTGACAAAACTTGTTAAATCAAAGTTGTAGAGAATGAAAAGTTACACAATTGATATTTTGGGAGATTTTTGTGTACTGTTCAAGTTTTCAGAGTAATTTGAAAAATAAAAAGGGGTGAGCTGGCTGCTACAGTAGTGCACAGGGGGGGACACCTCAGGAGGTCGCCCATGCCGACCGGCCGGCCGACGGCCGCCGTGGCTGCTCTCGCGTTTTCCCGCGTTTCGCGCGCTTCCAACCAGCTCAACGTCGTCGCGAAGGTGCCGGCCGCCTCCTCAACCTTCCCCCTTGCTCTATAAATACCCCAGGCCGCCGGCGTCGTCACTTTTTTTTTCTTCTTCCTGCCACCGCCGCCGTTCATCGCCGCCGATCTGCAATTCCCGCTCCACGCACCATCGCCGTCCAATTGCAATTGCACACAGCTCCGTTAGCTTCCCGCGCACACACCGAGCCTGTTCTTGCTTGCTTGCGCCGTCGGAGTCGCACGTGCGACGTCATCTTCTTCACTGCCGGCCATCCGCCGCCGCCGTAAGCCTCCGCCGCGATTCGCGCTCCACAGAGCATCTCAAGCTTTATCGATGGATCCATTGGCTCCGCCTTGATCTACTCATCATGATCGGCCTTCCTTTTTCCGCAGCCACCGCCTAGACACGCCGGAGCGCCGACGAGCTCACCGTGTTCACATCACCGCCGTCTCTGCCATCGCCGTCAACCATCTTCCACCCATCCTCGACCGCGTCTCGCCTTTGTTTTGCAGTCACGGTGAGCCACTGAGTACGTCCAGGGTGTTGGTTGCGCTTGGCTTGTCGTAGTTTAGCCGGGACGGCAGCATGCCAGTGAGCGCCGCCATGCCGCCGCCGTCGCACTCGACGCCGTGTCTCTTCCGTGTTGCTCCGAGTCGCGTTCGCGTTGCGCCGTGTCCGCTTTGAGCCGCTGATCGTGTTGGGGTGCTTGATGTCTCTAGGAGGAGGTCCGGTGAGCTCTGCCGCCGTGAGCCGTACGCCGTCGACCCGCCATGGCCGTCGGTGTGCGTGCTCCGGTGAGCCGCAGCGGGCAAGGAGGAGCTCGATGGGTTCGCCAGGAGATACTGAGTTCGGTGGTGTAGTTGGTCTCGGGGGAGAGGTAGCCGGTGGCGAGGACGTCGAGAATCATCGCCGGCGGTACTGTGCGCCGTCGGAGATAGAAGAGGAGGAGGAAGGGCTGACAGGCGGGGCCGGCCTGTCCGTCGGGAGAGGGGAGGGGGAGCTGCGCTGCCTCGCTGGGTGAGTCGGGCCGGGCCGGCACCGTGTGGGCCGCACAGTAAGCCCACGGGGGAGAGAAAAATGTTTTTCTTTTTCTAAATTTAATTTCTAGGTGTTGTTTTCACCTTTTTATTGTAATTTTGTTTGGGCAGATAAAAATGTGAGAAAAATATGTATGTGTTCCTTGTGATATGCTCTGTCCAAGAAAAATACTAACTCGAGTTTTTCAATAAAATTTAATTATGCTTTAATTTGCTCCTTTAATTGATAAATGTAACTTCCATGAATTTTTCTAATTAAAATATAAGTCCAAAAATTATGAATTTTGTTTTGTGTGCTAATTAGATGATGATGATCTTAATTATAAAGTTTGATCCTGTTTTGATTAAGTTTTGTATTACACTTAATTAATACCTTAATTAATCAATGTTTAATTAGCTAATTCTTTAATTAATTAAGGTTTGATTAATCTCCAATTAGCAAGTTAATTAGTGGCTTTCAACGACTGTAAAAATGGTTAATAAATTAGTAATCACCCTTAATCACTGTTAGTGTTGCTTGATTTTGGGATTGAGTGATGACCCTAGGTCATTAACCCTAATGACCTTCGGCATTTCATGTTTGATTGCGTATCGTTAGTCCGTCGTCGTCGACGCTAGTTATACCTTCTTAGTGTGAGGTTATCGTGAAGGAAAGTTGTACTCAAGATAGGTTAACAATCGTTGCATCATTATCGCATGCTCTTTTATTCACTGCATCGTAATCATGCATTTCAACCGTGTAGTTGTGCCGTCCGAGGAAGGAGTTGATCCAACTCCTATCTCTGAAGAAGGTGTTCAGTGCGAGGAGGCTGGTCCCGATCCCTGCAGTGCCATCCCTGAACCCCACTTCTCCGAGCCCCAAGGCAAGCCCCGGATGCATTTAAACAATTCCTTGTATTTCGAAAAGCTTTATATTTTATGTTCCTGATATGATGCATTAGGTGTTAGGAGTTGTGTGATATCCTACTTTGATGCATTTACCGTACCTTGATATATTACCCTGGATACCTGCTTTGATTTCGAAATGCTTAGTATACGCTTAGTCTTGCTACTAGTGTAGGATTTTGAGAAATTGTTTTCAAAAGTGTGATAACAATACTCCCTGAAGGGAATTTATGAAAACCTGATGTTGCTTGTCGTCTATCCTTGTTCCGACGGGGTCAAGGGTACACCACAAGAGCATGATGATGAATAAATCAAGACCGGGTGGAGTGACTTGCGCCAGGATGGGCTAGTGCCCTGGTGTAGTGTCATCCACTTGTGAGTCGGTTAAGCACCGTTCGTTGCCTTGGCCCTTGGATCATGAGGTTATTGGATAGTACTAGTCACATGCTAATAGCGGTAAGCTCCCTTGTATGATCCATACGAGAACGGATACCGGAACGGGAAGTAGCGTGTACCCACACTACGAGTGCACCCGTCGACGGTTAGACTGACGGCGTAGGGAGATGGTGTACTGTACTCTCGTGGCTAGGACCCGTTCTGGTCTGGAGAAATGCAGGTGTGAGTTGATGTATGTGAGATGTTCGGTCCTGCATACATCGTGTGGCTAGGAAGCCCCAGCTGGGTATATGAAGCGATTCGAATCGTCGTTGCTCCACGATATGGGAGACTTGATCCTTGCACCAGCATCGTAGTAATGATGAAAGTGTGAGAATGGAAAGTTTTGAATTCGACATATGTTTGACAAGTGATTGTTCTAGTAAGGACTGGCTTAGTCTCTTTTCGTAAAAGGTTTCTTTTGATCTTGCTAAAGCCTCACCTTGATTCCCATTAGCCAGCATTCCTGAGTCTTCTCCCCAATTTTTTTTGGTCGGGTAAGTCTTGCGGAGTACTTTTTGTACTCAGGGTTTGTTCAACCCCTGTTGCAGGTGAACCGCATGGACAAGAGTGCTATGGCCCTTGTTGCATGATGGTTGTCGAAGAAGTGACCGATGAGGAATGAATTGAGTGGCCTCTGGGCAGGGCACCTTTTGTTGAGTGAGGGTAATAAAGTTAAGTAATGATACTTTCGCTGGTTTGTAATTATAACACTCTGGTTTGTGTAAGTTTGCAAAAGGTTTGTAAATTAAGTTATTGTAAGTCTTCCGCTACTCTGGTATTTATATATGAAAACTGTTGTAATACTGTGATGCCTCTTTAAGTATCGATCCTGGAGTGATCGTGGTTTATCGAGGGATCCATCCGACGGAACATTTTAAATTATGTGGTGTACAAGCATAGCCGACGGAGGTCTTAGG